>NQII01000972.1:606280-713915 GCA_002778355.1 Clitarchus hookeri | reverse complement strand
CCGAGGAGATATAAAAGGGGCTAGGTCTCATAGATGTACAGGTCACTATAACTTTAAACAATAAAAGTTAAGCGTGAATAAACCGAACCCAGTTACGTCTTTGTGTCACCCCCTCTTACAGCATCCCAAGGTGCCGTTAGCCAGCACCGTAACAAATTACTACATACCCTGCTATCCACCACCTNGTTAAGCGTGAATAAACCGAACCCAGTTACGTCTTTGCGTCACCCCTCTTACAGCAGCCCAAGGTGCCGTTAGCCAACACGTAACAAATTACTACGTACCCTGCTATCCACCATCCTGTATAGTACAGGTGGGAGCAGCGTCGAGTCAACATACTTAAGTTTGGTTTTTAACTTGTAAAGACTATATTGTTATAATTGTACAGTGATAAGTGATATTTCAAAATGAAGCGGTCGTGTGTTAGCGAAGTTTGGACTTATTTTACAATATGTGATGCTGAAAATGTGAAATGCAAAATATGTAATAAACAATACTCTCGCAAAGGAAGAACAACAAGTGCTATGAGAAATCACCTGGAAGCTTTGCATAAAAACGAGTATAATGCTTTAAAGAATAGGGAAAATGAAAAGCGAAATGCTTCTACAAGTGTTGTGGCCTCCACTTCGCGACAATGTACGAAAACCGACCTGAAACAAATGTCTTTGACTGATTGCGTCGAAAAAACAAAAAAGTGGGATAACAATAATGCCAAGTCTTTGGAAATTGATAATTTAATAAGCGAAATGATTGCTTTAGAGGACTTACCCTTTAGTTTTGTCGAAAGCGTTGGATTTGTCAGACTATTGAACCACCTTTGTCCGTCGTATAATATAAAAGGCCGACAACATTTTTCTTCGTTTATATGTGAGAATTTCTACGGCAAAGTTCAAGATAAAATTTTGGGATTAATTAAGTTATTTGAAACATTGGCGTTTACAACTGATATTTGGTCTGATTCTTGTTCAGGAATATCTTTGCTGAGTCTTACCTGTCGTGGTATAACAAAAAACTTTGAGAGAAAAATGATTGTGTTAAACGCAGAGGTATTTAACGATGGCCGACATNGGCAAAGTTAAAGATAAAATTTTGGGATTAATTAAGTTATTTGAAACATTGGCGTTTACAACTGATATTTGGTCTGGTTCTTGTTCAGGAATATCTTTGCTGAGTCTTACATGTCATGGTATAACAAAAAACTTTGAGAGAAAAATGATTGTGTTAAACGCAGAGGTATTTAACGATGGCCGACATACTGGTGAAAATATAGCTATAAAACTTGAAACCATGTTGTCGCATTGGGAAATACCTAAAGAAAAAGTGCAATGCATTGTTAGAGATGGTGGCACAAACATGAAAAAAGGTATTTCCTTGTTATTAATTAGAGACATTGATTGTTCGTCACACCAAATTCAGCTGGTTGTCAAGGAGGGGCTTAAGGCACAAGATTCCGTTATAACAGTGATTGCAAAATGTAAAAAGATGGCAACACATTTTCATCACTCAAATGTAGCTCAAGATGAACTGGCTGCTCTACAAGAAAGACTCGATCAGCCAAAGCTGAAAATCATACAAGAGTGTGCTACAAGATGGAATAGCAGCTTGTATATGTTAGAGCGTATTTTGAAAAACAAAGATTCGTTATGTCTTTATGCTTCCCAGAATAACAAGATTTCACAACTAACTTCCGAAGAGTGGATTATTGTGGAAAAAATAATAACTTTACTCAGACCTTTTGAAGAAATTACAAAAGAACTAAGTGCAGCCAATATTTCTGTATCCTCAGTAATTCCATTATTGTCCACTTTGGAAAAAATTATTGGTGAATTTGATGTGACCGACGAATGCGTTGGGAATACGATTTTAGTTCTTAAACGAGAACTATGTCGCAGATTTTCCCATTTGGAAAATGACGTATTGTTTGCTACGGCAACTTTTATTGACCCGAGATACAAATTAAAATTTTTCAAAAATTCTTCAACCAGAGATCAAGTTGTGAAAAATATTTTAGAGTCAATTGGAAACGATGAATCAAGCCTATCGTCTTGTTCAAATCCTAAGCGTGCCAGAATGACTACTCATCGGATTGAAACATCTGGTTCCAGTGCCAGCCTGACAGAGAAATCTCTATCTTTAAGAGACACCATGAAATTGCTAATGGATTCCAGCGAAAGTGAAGAAGAAGAAAATGAATGTATGAACCCTATAGAAGTTTTGATAAAAAAAACCCATCAATGAATATTTATTAGATAAACGTGCGGAAAATGATGTAGATCCACTTACATGGTGGGCGGTAAATAATAAGTATGGTATTATTTCTCCCATAGCCAGGCAATATTTAGTAACACCACCCACTAGTGTGCCTAGCGAAAGGGTCTTTAGTGGGGCTGGTCTTCTTTACACACCCCACCGAAATAGGCTGCAAGGAGAAAAGGCATCAAAACTTCTATTTCTGAAGTTTAATATTCCTCTACTCTTATTTAATTACTAAGTGTTTCACTTAATTGTGCTTAGATATAAACAATTTTTCATAGTTTTATTTTTCGATTTCAAGAAGTAATGTTTAATGGATATCTTAAAAATTACATAATTAGTGAGTTAGTATTAGTACCAAAGTTAAAATTAACAAAATGTTAAGAACATATTTGCTTTAATTGAAAAGAAGATTATTATATTGTTTGTTTTTCTTCACAATATATTTTTAACTTTATTCATAAGAAGTCGATTTGATTTACAATTAAACATGATTACTAGTTCATTAAAAGATCTCACATATTTGAATAAGATACCCTTTAGGTTGCATAAATGCATATTGTTAAGTGTTTTTACAAAAGATCTCATTTAAAGTTGATTTGTATAATTAAAAAGGTTGGGTTATATCTTATTCCATTGTTTTGTGTGAAAGCAGTTTAATGGTATTTGATCATACAGTTGTATTATAATATAGTTTAGAAGTTTTAAGAAATTACCTGCCTTAATTTGATTTTGCTTAGGTAAATAAGAATAAAAGAATATCAAGGGTGTGTTTCTGTTATGTAATCTAGTGAATAACTACAAGGCTGTTTCCCAAATATCATTAAAATACACTCTTATACATAAAAAATATGTTAATAAATAAAAATGTCTTAATCATAGCAGTTCCATTAATTTTTAATATACATTTTCATTTTTCATTGCCAAATACATTCGCAAAATATTGGCATCATTTTTGCGAATGCGAATGCGAATGTTCAAAAACATGCGAATATTCGCGAATGCGAATATTCGCGAATGCGAATGCGAATGCGAATATTCGTTGCATCACTAGCAGAGACCCAGAGAACTTTTCATGCTGCAGGACCTTCACTTGATAAAATGCACTACTTGTGTCTTATTTACAGCAACAACACGAGGTAACGATGTCTTCGCGTGAGCGTCCATACACCCGAGAATCGTATTACGTTCGGAGATGGATAGCGAAAGTGAGTCCATGGAGTCCGAAAATGCATTCCGTCCAATCTGAGTACACGTGTTGCCCAAACCGAGGGTGGTTCTGTAAAATACATTNAGGTAACGATGTCTTCGCGTGAGCGTCCATACACCCGAGAATCGTATTACGTTCGGAGATGGATAGCGAAAGTGAGTCCATGGAGTCCGAAAATGCATTCCGTCCAATCTGAGTACACGTGTTGCCCAAACCGAGGGTGGTTCTGTAAAATACATTTTTTTAAACTGATTGGAAAAAAAAATTGTTAGCTCGCTACATAAAAATGGGAAAATGACCCAGATTACATGGTTAACATGTGCTGGTGAAAAATTGCTTTTCGTTCGAAAACGGACGCAGTTAACGTCTGTTTTAAATCGTCATGCAATCCAAAAATTTTCTTAAAATTAAGAAGAGGTGTGTATAACTTCAACTTACCGAGTTTCAGGAAACCTAAATTAGACTCAAATAAAACTGCAGCTGTGCACGGCTTCTCATTTCCTAATAACAAGCTCCCTGACATTCAACACTGGAAAATGAATTCCTACGTGTGTACGGGATCTTTGAATCTAACCCCTACTTTAGTTGCCAAACTGACACTAACCTGCGGCATGTCAACACAAGAAGAGTCGACTGTTTACATCGTGGGAACGACGGAGCTTTCTAGCCTACTATACTCCGAGATTCTGCTGCTTCCACGTACGCTAATAAGCCAGAAGAACTGTGAGATGGCGCGGCAGCTACGAGGGTTACAATTGCACGCGCTACAAGATCGCTATCGCCACTACGCACACGGCTCTGAATAGTCGTGCGGTGTTCTCGTAGTGCTGCGCGTACCTATGAGACTTTCAGCGGTCACCCCATCACTTGATTGATGAAAAGTATGTAGCTAAGTTCAATACAGGCTCTTATCGTAGTTTGATTCGTGCCGGGCTAGTATGTTTTAAGATACAGCAGTCTGGAGAAGTCGCTTTTAACCATATTGGAGGGCTCCAAAATAAGGTTTACAGAATACGTGATAACTTTAAAGTACCATTCCGTCCTCGTCTGAGATAAGATGTATTTTCGTAGATAAACATACTGGGAGGAAATGGAATAGTTTCGACAAAACACCACGATTTCAAACACACGGCGACACAGTTGAAGCACCATGTAGGCAGAACCCTTAGCTATTTCCCTCACTAATAAACTCTAGCAGACAATAGTGAAAACAATGGGCAGTCGTGGTAGAGTGTGGAGGGGATTGGTCGAACTATTGNAAGTTGCGAATAAATAAACAGAAGGGCTGCAAGGGGTCGGGGATCAGGTGTGACGTCAACTAATTATTTGAGTTGGGGGGGGGGAGTAGTTTAATGACGGCTCGATTAAACAGTCAATTAAATTTGGAGAGGTGTAGTGGAGGGAGTCAGTCGTATGCTGGTCGTCGTGCCGGGAGGATGTGCGCTCCATCATATTTACGAAAATCCAACCCTGGGTCTTCCATATGTTAAGACTTCATTTTTTAACAAAATATAAATATTATTTTTTTAATTTTTTAGAAGTTTTAACGATATTTTAATAGTATTTTTAGAATTGTTTACCGAGTATTTAAAATGATTTTTCGTGTTTAAGGTCACCTGGGTTTAAGACCACAGAAATCCAACATGGCGGTCGGTGTCCACAAAACAAAACGGCGGACGGGGTCATTAATGTAAGCAAACATTGTTGCTGTTCCTTCTGATCTACTGGACTTGACTTGGAACCTTGAGTTCACCTTGCTGCTGTGAGGACGTTTTAGCTCACACATCGAATATCCTCGAATACACCTTGCTGATTTGAGGACTAAAGCAGGAAATAAAAGAAAAAGGCAAACAATTCTATTTTTACATATTTTTTTTTTGGGAAATTTTGGTGGGAAAAGGGTGATTTTGGGGTAAAACCATCCATTTCTGAAATAATTTTGGATTTCAAGAGGGATGTTTTGACGGACTTGACGTCACAAGATGGCCGCCGCTCGAGGTCATTCTCCCGCACCACGGCTTCTCCTATAGGCTCCATATTTATGANATGACGTCACAAGATGGCCGCCGCTCGAGGTCATTCTCCCGCACCACGGCTTCTCCTATAGGCTCCATATTTATGAAGGAACTTTTAATTCTGCTACATTACGTCTTCAGGTAAGATAGTCAGGGCAAAACTAGAAATGCGTGAAATAAGGCGTAGACGGAGAGGCGTGGGAACGCAAAGGCGGGGAAAACGGGAGTACCCTGAGAAAGTCCGCCGGCTAACGGCAACGTCCACCTTGTTTCTCATATGCAAAAATTCGGGTGTCCCCTCCGGGAATCGATCCCGGTCCTGATGGGAGGCAAGTAGTCTGACTACTACACCAACGCGGCCCCCGACGATCACAAGAAAAATATTTGAGTAATAAATGGTTTGACATTTTGTGTGCTCTGCGGTCGTGCTCGCCGAGATGTGGTGTTGATGGCGTGGAGGGGAGATCGGCAGTGGATCAAACCCTAGTACCGCGTCTTGTGCGCACTACCGTGACGTGACGTCTTCACAAGTGGTCCTTTCTTCCACCGCTAGATGGCAGGGGATGCAAGAGTCGAGGCGTACCTTTCCGCGTCCGAAACGTGTCCTCGAACCACACCCATACAGGAAAATATTACGTTACAGGTTTTATCTGAATCAATGACATCATGCGGTGTAATTCTGGTCACCATATGTCAGCCAATAACTGGCCAGCGGCTGGCGAATTTGGCGACTAAAGATGGCGTACCTAGACTTATTTCCGCCTTCTGCACAAGTTTTCGAGATTGGCTCACGACCTCCGATAAAATCTGTCAAGATCACGTGTTCAACAAGCGACGTGCTATTTGTTTAATTTTAGTTAGACAACAAACGCAATCATTCAGGGAAAATGATATATGTATATTATGCGTAACTTGAATACATCGTCGTTGCACTACAACTACGTCAGAAGAATCTTAATAACATATAAACAATTGTATATGTGTAATTTGTGCTAACCACGTTGTTTCGACAGTTCTGATGTAAGAANATCTTAATAACATATAAACAATTGTATATGTGTAATTTGTGCTAACCACGTTGTTTCGACAGTTCTGATGTAAGAAAAGGCGCTCACTGCCACGACACAGAGTTGGTTAGTCTGGCTGGGAGACGTACGAACATCGTGTGATGATACGTACCTTAAGGAACGTTCCAATAACTCAATTTGGAAACTAGTTGGTGTTATATCAACACCTATGTTTTATAGTGACTGAAAATAAAAGTAGAGTAATCTTGTCCGAACAAAATTAGACATTTTAAACCAAGACTAATCTTGGTTGTTTNTGTCCGAACAAAATTAGACATTTTAAACCAAGACTAATCTTGGTTGTTTCTTTTTTTTTTTTTTTTTTTAAGTTTTCATAAAAGACAATTTTGAAAGTACCCGTATACCTAATTAGCTATTGCCCTTACACAGCAGTATGGCCGTAACTACTGAAATACAAACTTTTATTTACGTCACAATATTCTCTGCACTGAAAGAAAAATTTCACTGAGCCAAAGTAACACATGCCCGTCTATCGACAAACAAATACGTATAGGTAATTCAGTTAAATAATTTTCATATTTTTTTATTCCCACAGATTAACCAGAAAAACACGAATATATAAATACTCTGTTAAATGAACAATATAAATTTTTNATTTTTTTATTCCCACAGATTAACCAGAAAAACACGAATATATAAATACTCTGTTAAATGAACAATATAAATTTTTTGGTTTCTGCTTTTAAAAATTTTGTTAAGTCGCCAAGAAATTTGTTAAGCTACTATATACAGGCTGGTTCACGAGGAGTTACCGCCACTCACAGGATTTATTCTTTACTTCATTTGGAGCAAAATATGTAATGCAAATGTGAGTCCTATTCCCCATATTTACAGAGCAACTCGACAAATTGGAAATGCCTAGATTATTACGTGTGGGGATGGATGAAGTATGTTTTTTTACCAAAGGCCTGCACAAACACGCGATNTGGAAATGCCTAGATTATTACGTGTGGGGATGGATGAAGTATGTTTTTTTACCAAAGGCCTGCACAAACACGCGATGAATTACTTGCGCGTATCGTGTATGCCGCTAGAGAAATGAGAGAGAGCCGTGTGCAGCTACGTAGAGCAACACGTGCGGTTCATAAGCGTGCGGCCAAGTAAGTGATAGGAAGCAGACGGAGACATTTGTGAACATATTTTGCAAACCTGTTAGATGCGATTGTGACGCTCAACTGTACACAGAACGGTCTGATATAACATCGCTGTAATTACTTCTGGAAGTATTATTATTTTATTCACCATTTTTTAAATGTTTCGAATTAACTCTGTAAATGTTGGGAATAGGGCCCACACTTGTACGACATATTTTGCTCCGAATGATGTAAGGAATAGGCGCTGTGAGTGGCGGTAACTCCTCGTGAACCATTCTGTATTAATAAACCAAACCTTTTCTTCACTACCATTTTGCTCGCGCGACACCTGGCGCTTGATCGCTTGTAGTCCCGGTTTAGTCAAGGAAACCAGTATACATGCGCCCAAAATACCTATCCACGAAAAGAAAACACACTACAGACTATTCGCGTATGGTACTTTCAAGCCACCACGCGCATTGGAAACTTTATTTTAATGCCCTGCGATATGGCTGAAAACAGTGATCTCGGAGCGCTGTTTTTGAAAATGTGTGAGCCGGATTCATGCGAAACAACGATAGAGGAGTGCATCGGACTTCGCTACAGTGTCACGTCCAACNGAAAATGTGTGAGCCGGATTCATGCGAAACAACGATAGAGGAGTGCATCGGACTTCGCTACAGTGTCACGTCCAACTAAATGACAGGGTTACCGCTTGGATTGCCATAGTTCCAGCGGCACAGCGGGAGCACTGCACGCGAGGTCGCAACTTTGTGCGTAGATGCGGTATAAGCCAGCCTGCATCTGCCGTAGCGCGTCATCGGTGTTTGCGCCATACACACACAAACACACACACGTTCCTCACTGGGCGGCAGCCTTAGTTCACAACGCTCAGATTTAGAGATAAACATCACCATCTGCTGTGCTCTTATACAGATGTGATACATTCACTTTTCTTTCCTTCAGCAACCTTCAATCAATGGCCGGTGGTCCATTTAGAGTGTTCTTGGAGTACCTCAACGCAAGACAGCGATCGAGACAGGAATCCAGGAAAACAAGTTTCCAAATAAGCTNCGAGTGTTCTTGGAGTACCTCAACGCAAGACAGCGATCGAGACAGGAATCCAGGAAAACAAGTTTCCAAATAAGCTGATCTGCCCAAGAGAGGTTGTCGCAGTGGTTCTTCGCCTTTTGAGAAAATAACTATATTACTAAATGTTTCCTGGAATCCTAATGCTGGNGAGGTTGTCGCAGTGGTTCTTCGCCTTTTGAGAAAATAACTATATTACTAAATGTTTCCTGGAATCCTAATGCTGGGTTTGTGTCCTTCAGCTGCACTGGGTTACGGCTTGGACGAATACGTCTGTGTTAACAACCGCTGACGTCATTAACGTATAGCGGAGCTACACAATTTGTGTAGTAATAAACTCTGTGACTGTCGGCGATCCGGCGGTAGGTACTAGACTGCGTGAAAATACCTGCATTTGCGGTTAACATTTCCTTTGAGAAATGGGATTGAAATGACAGTAACGAGACCGAAGCATGAATTTTATGACTTAAATTGACAGATACATGACACAAAAATCAGCAGGATAGCACATCGGAGCTGCGGGATATGCTACCAGAAATTTTTCATCCACGCCAGAAATGACAGCCAGTCGCCGTGGGCCCCCAACCACCACGCATTTTAGACGTATGTCCGATATAACGATATCACATTTATTTCAATCGTGTTATAAGTCGCGAAATTATAGTACTAGAATGCATCACCCTGCGAACGTTAAGGTGCGTCCACACTTGTTACGTATCCGCGTGTCGTATCCCCGTCGCGTGACAAATGCGGACGGCACCCCGTTGCACCGTTCCGTTGCTAAACGGCGACACGGAGATACGCAAGGGCATGTTGGCTCAGTTGACGGTCTCGCGCCGTCGCGTCAAAGGGCTCGACATGCGTAGCTGTGGAACTAGCGTCCCAGTTCTACACTCGACAACTGCAGTCTGCAGTGCACAGTCACCAGTAGTTCCTGTGCGNGCTGTGGAACTAGCGTCCCAGTTCTACACTCGACAACTGCAGTCTGCAGTGCACAGTCACCAGTAGTTCCTGTGCGCATTTCTTCCTTCCCCTCGTCGTCACGCGGATACGGACTGACGACACGGGTCGCGTTGCATCGTATCGTATCGTTGTCATGTCACGCGAGGGGATACGACACGCGGATACACAACAAGTGTGGACGCACCTTAACATCGCAGTCCCCGTCCTGGTACCCCATGTGTCAGTCTGATTTTAAAAACTATTTCACGTCAAAAAAATGTAATGGTCTTAAGTATTTGGTAGACAGATAATGAACTAGCTGTACGGAAAAAAAATCTTAACCTGACATATTAATTAGTTGCAACCAACTTGCATTAATTTTTGACTCATATGCGTATATTGATCTGAAATGCCGTATTAATAAGAGTAAAATGGTTGAACGGTATGGCTACTCTAATAGTTAAATTCAGTTCAAACGGAGTTATTTTGTGGAATGATTGTGTGTATTTTATAAGTAGCAATTACGTCCATAGATTAATAAATAAAACAATATATTTTTGCTAGCAGGTTCCAATCGCATGTGCCCTTTGGACTTGGAGTCTACAACATGGCTACAAAGCGGAGGAAAAAAATATTCCTTCTACTTACGTCTTTGGGCTGTAAAACAAAAATGACCATGAGAGGCCGCAATTTTACAAATGGGATATCCTGAAGTATGTAGATTTACGAGCCGATAATTCTGACGATTAGAGTACGCTTTACGATGAATGATACATGAGATAACAAATGCTTTTTCACAAAGATAAGTTGTTATGTAGTTACAGCAATGCCTCGCTGTATTGCCCGAGATAATATATTGTCAGAATATGTCAATATTATTTCTGCGTAGGATACTTAGATATCACAAGCCCGAATAAATATTTATTTACAATATAAATTAATTTTTGTCTATCTGTTTTTTTTCAATACGTTTTATTGTGCTTATGCAATTTATTGCTGTTACTATCTGCATACCTACATTAATGAAAACTTAAATTTTATTGTAATTGACTATTCTCAGAACGGCTTGTGAGGAGTTGGGGGCTCAAAACCAAAGATGGTACATCCTTCTTTCTAAACTTCTTGGGGTTTAGGACTCCCTCCCTCGAAAACCATGGAAGCAGATAGAATTATACACAGAGTATATTTAATGGGATCCGGATTTTACCATGAAGCATTTTCCGTGCCGTTTGAGATACGCTTTTCAAATATGGCAGGCCTTTGGAGACATTTTACATGATATCTTGAACTCTCTTTTGATAAAATTAGTGTAGCAAAGTGCAGTTCTTTTACGTCAATATCTCTAAAACCCTTGATTATATGGCATTTCCATTGAGACTTTCCCCACTTCTTCCATGAAGTAATTTTGGTTAACCCCTACACTGTTGGAATTCGACCCAAAAAAATCACATTAAAAATTTTTTTTATCATTCCCTATCTATTGTAGCTACGGGCTGCATATTTGGAGAAAACCTCCCTCAAGATCAATACTTCCTGCCAGTATACTTTTTTCATGCCATTTTACCATGCTCTTTATTTCCCAACCCACTACTCTAAAAATATTTGATCTTAATATTACCCTCTTGATTTTTTTTTTTTTTTCACTGATTTAAATAGCACTGACAACGCTATATTCCTTCAAATTTTCTTTCAAAGGTTTATAATTTTGAATTTTTATAGCACCACACACACACACACACACAAACACACTGCATATATATATATATATATATATATATATATATATATATACACACACACCTACTCCGTCCATCCCCCTAAACCATAGTCTCAAACATGCCATTCTTAAACTATTACACCTTTACATATCACATCTTGCAAGCGCCTTCCCACTCAGTACAAATAATTTTAATTACTTATTTTACATTGTTTTCTATCCATTACCCTATCCCCACCTTCATTTTAAATAATCCCTAGTGTTCCTAAAGCATTTTACTTACAAAATTCATATTTTGCGTGTGTTATTCCCTCTTTGGCGATTATAGTCTGTTCACGGTATAGTAAGCTCTAACTCTCTCATTTGAAATAATGGTCAATAAATATACATATTTTATTGTATCTTTAGACGTTAACTTTTGAGTCCGGTGAAATATACAAACTTTTTATTACTTACATGGCAAAATTTATTTTAAAAAGTGGTGGAAATATAAAAAATGACTGATAGGAAAAAAGTAGCTAGGGCCTTAAAAGTGCTCACTTTACAGTGACCAAACTATACCTTGAGATATTCCTCCCTACTTCCTTCACCCCTACCTTCCTACCCACAAATTCTTTCTACATATGTGTTTCTTTGTCAGTCTTAAACTGTTAATGGTATGGTATTTATGCTTGTTATGTACCTTCCATAACAGATGGCTTCCATTTCCAAGACGAATTTACCTCCTCCAATTTTCCTAGTCCATTTTCAACCACTTAGTCATTCCTGAACCGTCTAACCTTTGCGGTTCATTCTTAACAAATAACGAACTTTCTTTGACCAATACACTTTCCATGACATCGCTAAATATCCTTTACCTTTTCAGCCACATCTTTTAGCTGCCTCTCTGCACAACATTTCGTTCGTCTAATATTTTGCAACCTTTGTTACATGCCATGACTGAAAATACATATACAACGTGTTTCTAAAATATGGGGACAAACCTCAGCAGGGTATTCCTGGGGGTAAAAGAAGACGAATGATTTGTACAACCCGTACAACCCATGATCTACCTCAAAATGTACGAACAGTAGCTAGAGTGTGTTAAAAGTTGAGGTAAAGATGCATACCATATGAAAACATCTTGAATTGCATCAACAGCAATTTGTCCAATAATATGTCAATCTGTGATCATCAAGAAGATAAGGATATTGGATGTGTTACCCACCCCAATTATACAAATAATAGGGTTTGGATTGGAGAGATTTGGGTGGCTCTTAACATCGAGGTCTTGAGAGCCGTGAAGTGAGGTAAGTATGAAGCAGCGGCGGAATGCAAGGGTGTGGGAAACGGGAGATCCACGAGAAAACCCGCCGACCAGCGGCGTGATTCCCACATGCGAAAATCCGGGAGCGACCCCGCTGGGAATTGAACCCAGTTCGCCTAGATGGGAGATAAATAAAAGGGGTTTCCACCCTATTGCGTGCAATAAAATGTGCTGGGGTGTATATTATCACTTTTTCGGTAAAAACAATGAAACACGGGGGCACAATACAGAACAGAGGGTCCTTGATGCAACTGCTTAACTCGCATAGTATTCGAGATAACCACTCTTAATGCGGTGTACACCAGTCAGCTACAGTTCGCTCGATGGGGGAGGGGGGAAAGATGTAGCGGTGATTGGAGGGGGGACGATCATGGAGTAGGCCATGTGGGGTGATTGTACGTAGTTGTACATTCACCCCACATGACCTACTTCATAATGCTGTTCTGCTTTGTATGTGAATGAGAATATGACAACTAAACCAACATTTAATAAAGAAAATAAATAATTTATTTATGTCTTTCAAATAAAAATATTTCTCGAAATTTGGGTTTAAATGTTTTTTTATGTTTATCCACGGACAAGTTTATGGTTAAACTCAACCTCACATAAGACAACGGCCAGGATCACAGAACCACTATCGAAAACTTGATGTAGAACAAACATGACCATACTACACATTTTGCTACAGATTTGACTGAATGAATCACAAGGCTACGCTCGTACAGCTGGTACTAAGAACACACAAGGTGATTTCACATATTTTTCTCTGCAACTTTGTGACCAGCCCTGGCAGCCAGTCCAGTGTCAGAAGGTATAATGTAACAATAACACTCGCCTAGCTGGTTTACCAAGTGCTTTTATTATAGTATAAATAAATATGACGTAGTACATAAGGTATTGTGCAGCAAACAAGCGTGGTGTCGGTGTTGGCGGGCCGGGCTAGCCCTTGCAGCACTTGCCCTTGAAGAAGCCGCCATGCTTGAACATGCCCCAGCCCTTCTTGAACTGGCTGCTGTAAGGGGAGGAGTCCAGCACCTCGTCCGCCAATGGCAGCGCCCAGGCGAGCGACGCCATCGCAGAGACGGCCAACAGGAGAACCAACTGCGGGCACACACCAAACACTGCGGTATTAAAAACAATAGCAAATTTAAACAAACTATTTAAAAACCTGCATCTTGCGTAAATATACAATAAACAGTACTTTAGGTTTTCTCCTTACATCTTGTATAAACACTTCCTCCATATACTCTTATCACAATGATTGGAATGATTATGGAGAGTGAGTCTTGGGTGGTTCACGCAGCTATAAGTGGGGGTGTTCTCTGGATGTTCCGGGTGAATGCCTAGAAGATATCTTACCTCCGCTGCAGAGATTGAATTAGTCGCTCCCCTGAATGTCTGGTTGGACGAATAGTGGACTATCTCGCGGCTGCACCGAGAGACCCCACACTGAGCCTACCACAATCTCTGTCAGAGTGATATCGACTGCAGTACCGCACACTGGTGTCGCCCTTGGATATACGTTTCGTTGACCGACACCCGTGACATGCCTACCATACCCAAATACGAAGCCATACTGAGAGACCAGGGGAACCACTACAGAAGTTATGGCAGGACATCGTGAAGCTGTCCCATCTATCTATGGAAAGGTGGCCCGAGGAGGCATGCGACGTCGTCGCAGTCGGATCGATACAATCACGGATGTCGAGGTTCCGCAAGCTGCAAGCCTGGCGGNGAGAGAGCGACGGATTAGAGAACGCCGGATTAGGGAGAGTTTACTGTATATATATATATATATATATATATATATACACACACCTACTCCATCCATCCCCCTAAACCATAGTCTCAAACAGGCCATTCTTAAACTATTACACCTTTACATATCACATATTGCAAGCGCCTTCCCACTCAGTTCAAATAATTTTAATTACTTATTTTACATTGTTTTCTATCCATTACCCTATCCCCACCTTCATTTTAAATAATCCCTCGTATTCCTAAAGCATTTTACTTACAACATTCATATTTTGCTTGTGTTATTCCCTCTTTGGCGATTATAGTATGTTCACGGTATAGTAAGCTCTAACTCTCTCATTTGGAATAATGGTCAATAAATATACATATTTTATTGTATCATTAGACGTTAACTTTTGAGTCCGGTGAAATATACAAACTTTTTATTACTTACATGGCAAAATTTATTTTAAAAAGTGGTGGAAATATAAAAAATGACTGATAGGAAAAAAGTAGCTAGGGCCTTACAAGTGCTCACCTTACCGTGACCAAACTATACCTTGAGATATTCCTCCCTACTTCCTTCAACCCTACCTTCCTACCCACAAATTCTTTCTACATATATGTTTCTTTGTCAGTCTTAAACTGTTAATGGTATGGTATTTATGCTTGTTATGTACCCTCCATAACAGATGGCTTCCATTTCCAAGACGAATTTACCTGCTCCAATTTTCCTAGTCCCTTCTCAACCACTTCGTCATTCCCGAACCGTCTAACCTTTGCGGTTCATTCTTAACAAATAACGAACTTTCTTTGACCAATACACTTTCCATGACATCGCTAAATATCCTTTACCTTTTCAGCCACATCTTTTAGCTGCCTCTCTGCACAAAATTTCGTTCGTCTAATGTTTTGCAACCTTTGTTACATGCCATGACTGAAAATACATATACAACGTGTTTCTAAAATATGGGGACAAACCTCAGCAGGGTATTCCTGGGGGTAAAAGAAGACGAATGATTTGTACAACCCGTACAACCCATGATATACCTCCAAATGTACGAACAGTAGCTAGAAGGCGTTAAAAGTTGAGGTAAAGATGCATACCATATGAAAACTTCTTGAATTGCATCAACAGCAATTTGTCCAATAATATGTCAATCTGTGATCATTGAGAAGGTAAGGATATTGGATGTGTTACCCACCCCAATTATACAAATAATAGTGTTTGGATTGGAGAGATTTGGGTGGCTCTTAACATCGAGGTCTTGAGAGCCGTGAAGTGAGGTAAGTATGAAGCAGCGGCGGAATGCAAGGGTGTGGGAAACGGGAGATCCACGAGAAAACCCGCCGACCAGCGGCGTGATTCCCACATGCGAAAATCCGGGAGCGACCCCGCCGGGAATTGAACCCGGTTCGCCTAGATGAGAGATAAATAAAAGGGGTTTCCACCCTATTGCGTGCAATAAAATGTGCTAGGGTGTATATTATCACTTTGTCGGTACAAACAATGAAACACGGGGGCACAATACAGAACAGAGGGTCCTTGATGCAACTGCTTAACTCGCATAGCATTCGAGATAACCACTCTTAATGCGGTGTACACCAGCCAGCGACAGTCCGCTAGATGGGGAAGGGGGGAAAATGTAGCGGTGATTGGAGGGGGGACGATCATGAAGTAGGCCATGTGGGGTGATTGTACGTAGTTGTACAATCACCCCACATGGTCTACTTCATAATGCTGTTCTGCTTTGTATGTGAATGTGAATATGACAATGAAACCATCATTTAATATGGAAAATAAATTATTTATTTATGTCTTTCAAATAAAAATATTTCTCAAAATTTGGGTTTAAATGTTTTTGTTATGTTCATCCAAGGGCAAGTTTATGGTTAAACTCAACCTCACATAAGACAACGGCCAGGATCACAGAACCACTATCGAAAACTTGATGTAGAACAAACATGACCACACTACACATTTTGCGACATATTTGACTGAATGAATCACAAGTCTACTTTCGTGCACCTGGTAATAAAAGAACACACAAGGTGATTTCACATATTTTTCTCTGCAACTTTGTGACCAGCCCTCTGGCAGCCGGTCCAGTGTCAGAAGGTATAAAGTAACAATAACACTCGCCTAGCTGGTTTACCAAGTGCTTTTATTATAGTATAAATAAATATGACGTAGTACATAAGGTATTGTGCAGCAAACAAGCATGGTGTCGGTGTTGGCGGGGTCAAGCTATCCCTTGCAGCACTTGCCCTTGAAGAAGCCGCCATGCTTGAACATGCCCCAGCCCTTCTTGAACTGGCTGCTGTAAGGGGAGGAGTCCAGCACCTCGTCCGCCAATGGCAGCGCCCAGGCGAGCGACGCCATCGCAGAGACGGCCAACAGGAGAACCAACTGCGGGCACACACCAAACACTGCGGTATTAAAAACAATAGCATATTTAAACAAACTATTTAAAAACCTGCATTTTGCGTAAATATACAATAAACAGTACTTTAGGTTTTCACCTTACATCTTGTATAAACACTTCCTCCGTATACTCTTATCACAATGATTGGAATTATTATTGAGAGTGAGTCTTGGGTGGTTCATGCAGCTATAAGTGGGGGTGTTCTCTGGATGTTCCGGGTGAATGCCTAGAAGATATCTTACCTCCGCTGTAGAGATTGAATTAGTCGCTCCCCTGAATGTCTGGTTGGACGAATAGTGGACTATCTCGCGGCTGCACCGAGAGACCCCACACTGAGCCTACCACAATCTCTGTCAGAGTGATATCGACTGGAGTAACGCACACTGTTGTCGCCCTTGGATATACGTTTCGGTGACCGGCACCCGTGACATGCCTACCATACCCAACTACGAAGCCATACTGACAGACCAGGGGAACCACTACAGAAGTTATGGCAGGACATCGTGAAGCTGTCTCATCTATCTATAGAAAGGTGGCCCGAGGAGGTACGTGACGTCATCGCAGTCGGATGGATACAAACACCGATGTCGAGGTTCCACAATCGGTAAGTCTGGTGGCGATTCACACCGTGGAGGACCCCCTCCCGACGTCTGGGTGCGCTTAGTGACAGCGAACGAAGACGACGAAAGCATTATCACGAAGACACTGAAGAACTTGGAGAAGCCATGATGGACATCGCTTCCAGGGTCCGTGCTGCAGAGCTTCTTCGCCATCCACCCAGGAAGCAAGATTGCTGAGCATGTGGACAGCCAAGCAGCTGAGAGCTTACTGCTAACAACAGCAGCAGTACAAGTGGCATGGCAATGGGAAAGTAGGCAGAAAGAGGCAGGTGATAGTGCAGCACATTCGGAAAACTTGTAAACACCGATCTTGAAGGGCAATGGTCGGCGATTGCTGCTGGGAAGACCCCAGTGTTCTAAGAGGTACATTCGGCGAAACAGGATTCGGACTGTATATTAAGGCGGGGAGTCTGAACGCTGTTCCTTACCAGATGACCATCGACTCTGGGGCGATCATAGCAGTAGTAAGATCAAATATTCTCGGACCACCCCCCTCCCAAATACGATCGTCCGACGACAGCATTGAACTGTAATATTTGACTGCAGTAACAGAGGAGAATATACTATTTAGAGGTAAGAGAAGGGTACACATGCAGCTGGGTGAGTTTAACCTGGGGCACGATATTTACATAGAAAAAATATAAGGTGAGTATCTTTTAAGACTTGATGCATTATTAAGGCTGGGGTGCTGTACTGATAATCGATTTCGCAGGACTTGCCTCGACAATGAGCTGCGCAGTAGTCTGTTGGTACCTCACTGTGCCATCTGCTTACTGTCAAGTGATCATTACAGTTAGGTGTCAAGGAAAATATTTGAGATTTTTTAATCTAATTGAATCAGCAGATAAAGTTGGGGTCCTGCCAGGCAGTGTTGCTGAAACAAGGACTTTGTTCTCTTCAAATACTCACAGTTTGTCAGTTAGAATTATAATTTTGTCCGACAGTGCTGTTCGTCTTGAGGAGGAAGCCATGATAGGAATTAGCGCGAGAGCCACTTACTTCCAAACGTACCTGGTTTTCGAGACCACAAAAATCGAATGCCCTCTACGAGAAGTTCTGGAAGAACTGCTAGTAAGAACAATATAAAAGCCCAACGGTTGACAGAAGTAAACTGTCTCTGAATTACTGCAGAGTGATTGGGATGTCCTCTCCTGTTGATCAAATTACATTGTTGGAAGGACTAACGACGTCTGCTATCGCATTGATAGGAGATGCCAGGTCCATAAAGTAACCACTAATATGTCTGCCACTAGCTTCTCATGATGTAGTTGAGGGTATTCTGGAGAAAATTAAGGATTTATATACGATAAAACCATCAGTCAGTACATGGTCTTATCCTTTCGTACTTGTTAAAAAAAGAAAGATGGCTCTACGAGATTTTCCTAAATTACAGCCTGTTTAATAATTTGACGAAGATTTTTATGCACTTTCAAGGATGTACAACACGCTGAATAGCATGTAATGTCCACAGTGGTTTTTTACTTTGGACTGTGCTGCGGCGGCTGAGCGGTTAGCCTGCTCATACTTTATTAAAACATTAAGACATGACAAATAGTGCAGTCGACATACACGAAGCAGGAATGTATGTCAAGAGACGGCAGTTCTCGGGCGGCGTGCGAGTGTCTCTACGCACAACTGGGTTGTGCTCCTTGGCTAGCGTGTGGTGGGTGCATTCCACCACAACCTTCTTCCCGTCGCGTCGAGTCGCGCGAGTCATCGCCCGCTCATCTGATCGGACGAGCAACAGCAGGTTGCACGGCAAGCTCGGACAAAAACGGCATATCACAAACTAAACGAGTTAATAACTTGTATTTGCTTTATTATAGATCGTTTATGTAACTATCTCGTGTTTGAATACTGAATATATTTTTTTGAAGATTGGTTGATCACGCGCCAGTGTGANCAGCCTGCTCATACTTTATTAAAACATTAAGACATGACAAATAGTGCAGTCGACATACACGAAGCAGGAATGTATGTAAAGAGACGGCAGCTCTCGGGCGGCGTGCGAGTGTCTCTGCGCACAACTGGATTGTGCTCATTGGCTAGCGTGTGGTGGGTGCATTCCACCACAACCTTCCTCCCGTCGCGTCGAGTCGCGCGAGTCATCGCCTGCTCATCCTGATCGGACGAGCAACAGCAGGTTGCACGGCAAGCTCGGACAAAAACGGCCTATCACAAACTAAACGAGTTAATAACTTGTATTTGCTTTATTATAGATCGTTTATGTAACTATCTCGTGTTTGAATACTGAATATATTTTTTTGAAGATTGGTTGATCACGCGCCAGTGTGATCCAACGCAGTAAGCATCAATGGTTTACACGCAGAAGTCAAGAATAAGGAGTGTGTAGATGGACGCCCTAGAGCGAGACGAACACACTCGGGTAAGAACCGGGGAAGATAAACACACACTCGGGGTCACCGCGCGTGCGCCGGGGAATCCCAGTGGGCGGCGAGGCCATCTCAGGTGACTCCGCGCGGGACGATGACCTTGAACAAAGAGTGCAGGTTTCCAGGCGGATTTCTTCCCTAAACTAGCGGAGTTCTCGCGAAGATATTTGCTAGGCTCTGAAACGTCGAGTTCTTGAGAACAGATTAGGGCGAAGCGAAGTAAGCATGCAGCATCGGAATGCGATGGCGGGGGGAAGCGGGAGGTCGCCGAGAAAACCCGCCGACCAGCGGCATCGTCCGGCGAGAGTCCCACGTGCGNATCCCAGTGGGCGGCGAGGCCATCTCAGGTGACTCCGCGCGGGACGATGACCTTGAACAAAGAGTGCAGGTTTCCAGACGGATGTCTTCCCTAAACTAGCGGAGTTCTCGCGAAGATATTTGCTAGGCTCTGAAACGTCGAGTTCTTGAGAACAGATTAGGGCGAAGCGAAGTAAGCATGCAGCAGCGGAATGCGAGGGCGGGGGGAAGCGGGAGGTCGCCGAGAAAACCCGCCTACCAGCGGCATCGTCCGGCGAGAGTCCCACGTGCGAAAACCCACGAGCGAACCCGTCGGAAATCGAACGCGGTTCGCCTTGCGGGAGGCGAGTGGTCTGGCCACTACACCACCGCGACCCCTGGGAGTGGAATGTCACCAAAGCCAAAAGCGAAGTTCTCGTTGTGAGTTGACTTGAGAGGCGTTGGTCAGCATTTAAGGCTCCTCTATAGTTGTCATATGGGTATCACTGTACACAGTTCTGTCCATTATAATTATATTTAAACTACGGAATATTTCAATAATAACAATTTTTCGGGGCAAAAATGAAAGTCGATATTTAGTTACTAGTTTATAAATGTAGTTATTTTAAAGTAACTATGGTCACTGAAAAGTGTCAAAGTCGGCAAAGATCGATGTGAGTAGCCTTTCGTTTACGATATGTATACGTCTGTAACACAATTTTTTTAAACGAAAGCGACAATGCGGTATCTTTTTAGAAGAAATCGTCGTATTAAAACATACACCACTTATAATTACGAGGAAAGAGAACACACGAGACGCTCGTTTAGGCTATTTGCAATCACCGTATAAATATTTCCTTATGGCCTTGAAGATGTGAACTTGAGGGGATTACAGTATTTCAATAGAAATAAGCCTTAACAGCGAGGACTTTGTGCCGGCTACGGTGAAATGAGGTGAGAATAGGGCAGTGGCAGATTGCGAGGTCGGCGAAATAGGGAGTGCCCCGAGAAAATCTGCAGGCTAACAGTAACGTCCGCCATGTTCCTCACACGTGAAAATCCGGATGACTCCGTCGGGGAAGCGCTTGTTGTCAGCACGCCGACCCACTGATTTTCACAGACATGATATACTATATTAATATGGTGGATGCTATACACCACGTGACTCAGTTTAAGGCTACGAAAACTTCTCAAGTGCACTCGGTGCAGGATTACTGGCGTGACGTAATAGAAATAACCGTAACTATATTACTTAAACATAAGAGAAGAATGCCTGTTATATAGTCGCGCTTGCTACCATCGTGCATAAACATGGCAATAACCATCGATAACGTATAGTAGCGGAACAATATGACGAACGCTGAAGTTCCCCGTGGATTGCCACACACTATGTCACCGTTCACTAAAATAGAAAAACATACATTTGATTTATGTTAATTTTTTACGTTTACATAATTTTTGTATGGACCGAAAAATTAAAGGGAAATGACTCGAAGAGATGGATTGCTAGGAGAGACATAATTAAAAGGAATGCACGGGTAAAAATATCTATAGTCTATTCGCGGTTTCTTCACTTTTTCAATCGAACCTTTGAAAAATCACTTCGTGTATGGCACGTTTGGCTCTTTCCCATAATATGTAATGTATCACAAGTTTTATACTACTGTTAACATAATAGTATTTTATTTTTTTGTTAAATTGTATATTTGCTAATATTTTGTTTATAAATGTAAAATTTCATTTACAACTAATATGAATAAAAGCAGGAAGAAAATAACCGTGTTGGTAATGCCTAGTAATAAATAGTTCTTATGCAAAATATCGTTAGACTGAGTGCGCATGAATGCAGTGCGTTGTCTCGTTGGTGTAACTTTCTAGGCTTGGTTAAGCTATGTTTGCATGGGGCGGAGGGATAGCGTGGAAGTAGAACTTCAGCAGGGCTTCAGAAAAGTCGGATGTAACATGAATGGACAATATGCTGCAAGTCAACCAACTTGGAAGCTCTTTTGCTGGAAATCCTCGTTTTGAAGTAAAATGTTAGTCTACACTGCAATAAAAATTACTGCTTTATTAGGGAAACTGTAGCAAGAAGTTTCGGACATGGCTGCGGAAACGGCTCAATGAATGGCTGTGGTTTTTGTTTGTAGCACGAACTTCACACTTCAAGAACTTGTACATTTCCGTTTCTTTTGCAGCGTGAAAATAGTTATTGTACATACTTTGGAGAATTGTAGGTATCATTACAAGGGGTGCTGTGTCAGGCTGTGTCAGAATTACGGGTAAGACAATGATGATTATAATGTTTTTAGGCTTAATTTAGTTTTAATGGTTCAGCCTCTATCTGATTATTCTACCAACGTTCACCAGCTACTTCAAGTGATTGAGCCATTAACTATTACCCAACAAAAAGATGATGGAATGTGACCAGCAGACAAAGCTAAAATTCGTTGTTTATAATGACAGGAACTATCTATAAGATAATAACAATGGCTCGAGTAAACCCGGGAAGGAGAATTATAGCCTACGATTCACTGGAAGTCACCGAATCTTCTTAAAAAGCAGAGAACATTTTCCTATATTTTCTTTTTACTTGTCAGTGGGTTATGAAAACCTGCAATGTTGGTAAGAATTTTGTTTGTTATTTAAAACCCGTTAATTATATTGTTTACCTAAACAGACGGCTTGTCTACCCACAACTCGCATCAAGGTCGCTAAATAAGTGTAGAAAATTATGCGTAGAGTTGATAACCTAGGTATCATAATTTCGACTTAAATTGATTAAGAGTGTGCCTCACGGGACTATGTTTTTGAATATGTAACATAGAAATAGTATTAGGTAATTAGGTTTATGTCTAACAACTAAACACCGGAAGAAAAATATTTTGATTCAATTTTATCCAGGTCTTAAGACATCGACTCAGTAATGCATTTCCCCTGTTCGAAATGTACTGAAGCGTGAACATGAGAAATGATAGAGTTAAATTCGAGAGCGAAGAGTAGCTAAAACAGACTGAAAACAAAAACCAATTGGTACGTATTTCTTTCCTGGTCACGATACTTTTATATTGAGAAAGCGGATAATGTAATGGCCATACAATGCTTCACGAGGGGCCGCGGTGGTGTAGTGGTTAGACTACTCGCCTCCCACCTTGGCGAATCGGGTTCGATTCCCGGTGGGGTAGCTCTAGAATTTTCGCATGTGGGAATCCTGCCGGACGATGCCACTGGATTTTCTCGGTGATTTCCCGTTTCCCCTTGCATTACGGAGTTGATCCACACTTACCTCGGTTCACCCTCATGTTAAGAGCCGCCCAAATGTCTCCACTCACCAGTGCTTCACCTACAGTCAACGATTTACTGAAAATACGGTCCAAGCCCTTGTCGGTAGAGAGATTAATGTAATAAACTTGCATATCTGCTAATCTGTTTGTGAAGATCAACCAGCGACTTCTTCGTTTCTCCAGCTCTCATGCACGTACCTATTTACATTTAATTATGACTTCTAAACTTTGCTGTATTATAATAACCGGAAGGAAGGGAGGAGGAATGGAGATTTCAAAATCATGCTACGGCTCTACCTGCCCAGCAAATGAATTGCGTTTCACAGATTTGGTACGAAACACGTGATTCCAAAACGGTAGGGTATTTCGTATTGATGTCTCAACACGACAAGAGATTCAAAAACGTTTCGTTCCCAAAGACGTGTTTCTAGTTCTCATTTCAACTCCAAAGATTATTTTTTTTGGGCGTGAAAATGGTTCAAACGTGTTTTTCCAGAATAATTTTTAGCTGCTAAAATTTCTATACAGAAACCTCGCGGGTAGTCTTTAGACACGCTCGATACTTTCATTTTTATAAACATTCCATATACTTACAAGGTCACATCTCAAAGCCTCGGTCTGGCGAGTCGCCAACGGGAAGACTGCCCGTTACTTGAGCGCCTTGCGCGTATAGGTGTGGAGTAGAGAGATGTCGATAATAGAATAATCGATTATATTTCAATAATCGAAAGTAATCTTCGTTATTTTAATAACATAAACCACAATTGATTATAAAAAAATTGCCGTAACTGCGAAATTAATTTTTTTTNGGTTGCACGTCTGTCACGTTTAATGATTCTCGTCAGTCGTCGTTTGTCCCGTTATTTCACGATATTTTTCCGGCCGCAACGATGTCGAAGATGTGATGCTTTACCCGATTCCCGATATTCACGGTACACACGTGAAATGGTCGTACGCGAACATCCAAATGTTATCGCTACCTCGGAGATGTTATGTCCTATCTCTCGTGCGCCGACTATAACACCACGTTCAAACTCACTTAAATCTTGATAACCTGCCATTGTAGCAGCAGTAACCGATCTAGCTGCCGACCGCATAGCGTTACTCTGATTGGTTCCATACCTCTGTTATTTGCATACGCACGCCTATACCAGTTTGTTTGGCTCTTCAGTGTACTTAAGTTCTGATGTCTCTTGTGCACTTAAAACAGTAACTTAATTTAATGTTTCATTGATTTCTCTTTTTAAATATTTGTCTGACGTTTTTGACATTATGATTTTTGAAGAAAGGTGTCATGGCGCTAGTCCAGCGTATGTAAAAATTTGTCATTAAGGTGTAGCTTATGTTTGTTAGTTTGCCATGATGATTATTAATTGTTTTTGTATAACAGTAAACATACAACAGATCTGCGGACGTACGTACTGCATGATCGTTCGTGTTGAACTTTGTATCCAAAACTCAACAAAATTTAATCAACTGAATAATGTAGAGGAATAATCTATTATTTATTGATTAAGGTAAACGTTAAGAATCGATTAATCGATGTAACGAAATAATCGGTTTTCACCATCACTATTCTTAAGGGCGTAAGACCCCACAAAATTTATTATTTTATAATTGTACCAAAAATTGTTCAACCCGTACGCATTGTATGTTATGACATTTTCCTGGAATAAAAAAATTTGCAGTTTATAATTTTAAATAATTTTATGTAAAATGCAAAAATATGCTGTTTTGTTGCAGCTATAATAGCAAAGACTAACTTAATTGTACAGATGAAAACATTCACAAGGTTAACTAATCTCGTTGACTAACGCGTGACACATATGTAATAACCAAACAACAAGCCATATACATATATAATATAAATGTTAAATATAAAGAAATATTTGCATTTTTAAAACATTTTTTTTAATGTATGAACTATTATTTGGTGGTTACATATATGTCAATGTCCACGGCATTAGTTTATGTTGTAAATTTTTTCATATGTACAACTTAATAAGTATGTAACTATAGCTGCGAGAAAGCAGAACAATTTTGTATTTTACATCAAATAATCCAAAAAATATAAGGTGTAAAATTTTTTTATTCGAGGAAAATATCATTACATACAAAGCGTACGAGTTGAACAATGTTTGGTACAATTATAAAAATATATAATTTTTTGGAGTCCGACACAATTAACATGGTGGATTTGAGAGCCGATGAGAGTGAAGCGAGATCAACGTGGAGCAGCGTTGGAATGCAAGGGCGGGGAAAACGGGAGATCACCGAGGAAACTCGCCGATCTGTGGCATCGTCCAGCACGATTACCCTTGCGCGTAAAGGCTGAGTGAGCAAGAGTTCACACGTTTCGAAGACTTCATCGCGCAAGAAAGCTGCAGGCAGACGGAACTATTAACCCAACTTGCTAATTAGAACGGCGCTGATAACCGTGCTTTATCTGGCACTAGCTGTGCCCACGGCTCCGCTCGCGTGGACTACACAATTATTGTTTAGGTTTTTTTCGTTAAACAGTTCTTATAACGTTTTTTTTCTTTGATAAATATTAAGTTTTTAATGGGGAAACAAAAGCTTAAATGTTACGTTTTTTTTTTCATTGAGAAATTAAATGGGTAAAACGCTCATTAGTATTTATCTACTAAATATAGATATATGCTACCGCGGAGGTTTTTATATATCTGTTTATTCTACACAATTCTTTACTACATGATATTGTTCCATCTTTAACGGTTTGAGACAGCATGTTGCAAGAGAGCGCGCTGGTGGCAAACTTTTTTCCGACTTGATTCACTATTATCGTGACTACTTATTCCTTATGTTACTTTACGTAACAAAATATGTACGAAATCGTCGCCAGAGAACATAGCTATGAAAAAAAAAAAAAAAAAAAANACGTAAATCAGATAAGTGGTTCTCGTGTGATAAGTGCACTAACAGACAGACAGACAGAGAGACGTTGAGTTTTATAATATGTATAGATTCGAACGCACGACCTCTCCGTTGGACTAGCAAACTCCACCAGAGAGTTAGATTATAGTCTGATTGCAGTAGCTTCCCAAGTTATGAATCGAACTTTGAAAAAAGTCTCCCTATGTATGACGTGTTTGCTTGTTTCCAAAAATGTCATGAATCGTAAGCGTTTTATACTTCTTTTAATATAAAAGTGCCATATTTGTCAAATTGAACGTTAAGCTATATTTAATCTGTAAAATATAATACTTCATTCTCAATTAATATAAATACAGCGAGTAAATATGTGTGTGTGTTATGCCTAGTAAGAAATAGTTCTCATGTAAAATAATCTTTAACTAAGTGCGCCAAACCCGGTGCGTTGTTAATTTGGTGTAATTTTCTAGGCCTAGTTAATCATTGTTTGCTTGAGGCGGAGGAATAACCTGAAAGCAGAACTTTACCAGGACTTAAAGAAAATAGAAGTTACTATAACAACATTAAATTGAGCTCAGGACAAACCAGGGTATTATTTACAACGAGGTCGCGGCCGCTTTATCTTCTCAGTTAGTTAGGAAGAGTGGATTTTATATTACTTTCACTTTGATATAAAGAAGCGTAAGAACAATTACAGAAAAACATTTTCCCGAATAGAAATATGCATAGCGACAGAAACTGAAAATTTATGGATGCAAGCTGTGTTAACAATGAACACAATATGATCGTTTTTTTTTTCTAATTTGATATTGGGCTTTTTTTTGTGTTGGCTTGATAAAAAAACTTAACAGAATTATAACGTTTCATTTATTCGAAGGTCGCGTTTATTGTTTAGAAAACTGGTAAATATCTCTGGACATATAAATTAAAAAATTTTCAGCAGTGCTGAAACTCTGCGTGAAAAGAATCTTCGAGTGAAGAGCACTGCGGAGTGTTAAAGAATTTAACTTGCGAGGTACACTGAAGAGCCAAGAAAACTGGCACACCTGCCTAATATCGTGTAGGGCCCCCGCGAGCACGCAGAAGTGCCACAAGATGACGTGGCATGGACTCAACTTATGTATGAAGGTATGCAAGAGGCAATTCACACCATGAATCCTGCAGGGCAGTCCATAAATCCATAGGAGTGCGAGGCGGCGGAGATCTCTTCTGAACAGCACGTTGCAAAGCATCCTATATATGCTCAATAATGTTCATGTCTGGTGATTTAGGTGGCCAATGGAACTGTGTAAAGTCATAAGAGTGTTCCTGGAGTCACTCGGTAGCAACTCTTAGTAGGAGTGTGTGTGTTTGAAGTTGTCATGCAG
The DNA here is from genome assembly GCA_002778355.1 of Clitarchus hookeri. NCBI lineage: Eukaryota > Metazoa > Arthropoda > Insecta > Phasmatodea > Phasmatidae > Clitarchus > Clitarchus hookeri. The sequence goes on along the minus strand of NQII01000972.1, from coordinate 686,230 downwards.
GAATTATTCGCGATATTCTGCCTGTTGCTTCAAAGATTCGACAAAATTTATACCGGAACTAAAAGCAACGCGTCGTGATATTTCCTACAAGTGGCGAGAGGATATGCATCACTCTGTTTGATTTGTCCCAGCAGGGTATGTTTAGCATTTCCATTGGTAATGTTGGTAGCAATAATGTTTCCTGGCCTTGAATTTCCAAAAAAGACTGTTTTCACTTAATTCTGTAGAACTAGATCTTCAGGCACGTAATCATAATTTATACAAAACACTCAGTGAGAGCTAAAAGAATGCTAGTATAACATTTTCTAGATGTAAAAGTTTACAATCCTTACTAATATTACAAATACGAAAGTGTGTTTGTTTGTTTGTTTGTCATTCTTTCACGTCGCGACGGAGCAACGGATCGACGTGATATTTTGCACAGAGATAGTTGGAGGGCCGGGAAGTGACGCAGGCTATTTATTATTCCGAAATAAAAGATCTCATTTCATCAGGAAAAAAAACTTAGTAAAAAAAGCGCTCGGGGTACACTGCTGCATCAATGTAAGTTGTTAGTGTGGGACGAAAGCACAATGTCACACAAAAAAGCGATAGTGGCCCTAAANGAAAAAAAACTTAGTAAAAAAAGCGCTCGGGGTACACTGCTGCATCAATGTAAGTTGTTAGTGTGGGACGAAAGCACAATGTCACACAAAAAAGCGATAGTGGCCCTAAACCGAACTCTACAGGATATACAAAAAAATACAGACATTATGGGAGGAATCGTTGTATTACTAGCTGGTGACTTCCGCCAAACTCTACCGGTGATTTAGAGGGGCACACCTGGAGATGAAATCAAAGTCTGTCTCAAGTCGTCAAGCTTATGGGCAAATGTCAAGAAATTCAGCTTGACGACAAATATGAGAGTGCACCTCTACAATGACGTTGATACAGGACATAATGCTGATACACTATTGAAAATTGGAGATGGGTGGTTAGAAACAGATGCCGAGGGCTGTGTGTCACACTAACAGGGGATTTTAGTAATTTGGTGCAGAGTGATACGGAACTGATTGCTAGCGTTTACCCAAATCTACAAAGAAATATAAATGACGGACGACCAGTTGCTATGCAAAAGAGCGATTCTAACACCAAAAAATGACATCGTTAGTGCTCTGTTCTGTGTTTATAATGAGTGTCTGTATACTAACAAATACCGTTATTTCTACCTATAAGTTTGTTACTATAACCACGCGAGCAAAGTCACGGGTTAAAGATAGTATACAAATATTTGAAGGCATGGAAATATTATTAAACACAGTTTTCCTTGTTTAAAATTGTATCATTATAATGATTTTAAAATTTTGGTATTAAAAATTCTACGTAATTTTTTTTAAAAGTGTTTTGCAATTTTTTCCTAACCTAAAATTGCAGTTAAAATATTAATTGGATAGTCAATTTTGGTATTCACAATCACTGTGTGATTTTCCTAGCATTTAACTAAATCTAACTGACTTAAATCGGTAGTAAATATCTTTAAAAAATTTTTTTTTTCAGATTTATAATTTATCGTGGTTCATAATATTTTCATACTAAGAATATATTTATTCATTAAGATGTAATATATCATGCACTTTATATAAATTATAATTTTTATACATTTAAAATTAAGTTCATTTACAGTTTTCATTTTTAAATGAGATTTTCAATCTTTTTGTTTGTATTCGAAACAAAACAATTTTAAATTCATCATTTAAAGGAAATTTTATCTGTTTTAAGAATTATTTAAAATCTTCAGAAATGCTACAATTTTCCTTAAGCGCACAAAAATTGGGCAAAATTTTATCTGTGGTTATAAGTTTGGTTATTTTTAAATTTTTTATTTTCATAGGCTTCTTTTTAAGAAAATTTTATTTTAATTATTTATGAATACAAATAGTACGTAATTTAATTTTTAAACTGATTTTTTTAACTTTTTAACACCTAAATTTTATTGGTTTTGACATTATAATTTTTGTAATTTTAAAAGCCGGTTTTTATTGAGAATCTTCCAAATTCTTAAAAAAAGGTTTGAAATATTTTTGTATGCTAACAATATATTTGATTAAAAACGGATTTTTTTTTGCGACCATTCAAAGTCTACCAACTTTGGCGTATACTGTTTACTCATGGGTGTTCAGACTGACGGACACTCGTACTTAACAGCTGTCGTGGATTTCGCAGGGCTCGTGCAAATATTACGTTCAGTTTTGGAAAGATAACGTGACTATTCAGGGCATGTATTACGAGCTATAAACACATGGCTTGGATAGCCATTCCATAGAATATCTGCAGTGTGACGACCCGTATAATGAACATTACTTTCGTTTAGTTATCCTTTGAATTAGTATTCGAATGTTCTGGTTTCTTACCGTATATGCTAGCAATAGAATCCATAATTTTTGGTGTTAAAGCTACGCTTTAAGTTGTCGGCACTAAGTACGAAATGTATTTTGATTCAATGTATAGATTATTTGGGCTATAAGCTTCTTTAGGCAAAAAGAAAACAGAAAAATCTATAAATCTTTCTCATTTAACATTATTGGGCCCATTATATTGTAACTGATTTATTTCTGAAGCGGAAAGTAAAGAAGCAAATGTTTTTTTGAGTATATATTTTTATTAGCACATTTATATAACTTCCACTGTCACAAAGATTTAAATATAAAAGCAGGTCAATGGTACTCGGATATTATTCATAGATGTACTTCTATAAACGCAATACAAATAAACAAAACTATGTAGTTTAAAGATATCTTAGATAAAATAGATTCTGTGTACACCCGAACTATGCAAAGTATGCACCTACGCAAAAGTTGTATGTAAAATGTATATGCTTAAATTTTAGTGAACAATCGCAACTCCTTGCACCAACAACAAATGAAAGCCGGCCGAAAAGTATTGAAATCGCCTCACAACACTTTCATGACAATTAACTAAGGTCTAAAGAGATTGAAAGGAATACATCCAAGTGTTCAGTTAGTAACAAGTAGTTTCTGTGTGCTATTGGTTTGCTGGACGAGTGTATTGGTTGGAAAATTGACGATTCCAAACTTCATGGCATAAACTACCTATCATATATTTTCGTGATCATAATTGTCATTGTTACAGTAAACCCCAAAATGTATGTAACAGGTTTTAATGAATTTATTGAAATTCATAGGAAATTGTTTTGGCATTTTTACAGTAACTTGCAATCTAAGGAGTGAACTTGATTGTGTTAGTGAAGAGATGTGGGCGGCTCGTAACAAAGAGGTCTTGAGAGCCGATGAGTGTGAAGCGAGGCGAGTATGGGGCAGCGCCTGAATGTAGGGGCGGGGGAAACGGGAGATCCCCGAGAAAGCCCACCGACCAGTGGCATCGTCTGGCACGATTCCCTCATTCCAAAATCCGGGAGTGACCCCGCCGGGAACTGAATCCGGTTCGTCTAGGTGGGAGGCAAGTAGTCTAACCACTACACCACCGCTGCCCCGTGGGTGAACTTGAATGAGGCATGGCTAGAGAAATATTTTAGCTAAATATTTTCATTTTAATGCAATGTTTACCGTATTTGAGAGCAAAATATATTCTCCGATAGTATGTTGCTGTACAACTTGAACATTTAGAAATGCATGCACAGACCATTGTAATTTCAGCTGGTTTTAAGTCGTCAAATATATATCAAACTCTGTAATGCTGGGCTAGATAAACCCAGGCATGAAACATATTTGTTCTTATATGTATTATCTGTGTGTTGGTGGTGTCAATCCTCGCATAGCTTCTTTAACTCAACAATGTAATGATGAAAAATCAGTTAATTAGCTAACATATGTAACCATAAATTGATAAGTTTATTTTGGCGTGATAAAGCAAACTAAATGTGTCTTGCTTGAATTATAAATGCTGTATCATAACTAAGTTTATAGCGGCAGTGGTCTACATGTGTTGGATTCCGTATGCATGAGTACGGTAATTGTGTTTGAAGAAATAGTACAGCACATAAAATAGCACATAATAATTTTATAAACTCAAAATCATGAAATATTCCAAAGAGTATAACGGTATAAGAAACGAACGTGCACATTTCATATTGCACATTCGCTGGGAGTGCAGCACTTAACGCATCATTGAATTTAGCCTACTAAATGAGAGATACACTGTTTCGGGGCTAATGAGGGGCCGAAGCAGATTTTGGCCTACACAGTATTTTTTTAATTGGGTGCTAAATGGCATCCCTACAAAATTTGGCCGAAATCCGTTGGCCAGTACAGGATTATATAAAGAACAAATATACTTACATAAATAAATTTCTTTTAATCACCTTATGCCACTTCAGGAATCCTACGTAGAGTTATAGCTTGTTACTACAAGCTCACGAACACATTTCGCCATCGTCATGCGACAAACTGCAACTTATTGTTAGGATCTGAACGGTACTGCATGTTTAGAAGTACGATATCTATTTTTATCAGACATCTAGGCTTCTATGTGTGTATGTATGTATTTACGTACTCTTTATGAAGAGTTACTAACGGAAATGTTTAAACGAATCTACCAAATTTTCTGAAATATGTGGGAAGATCATATAAAGATATTTACGCATTCGTTTAGTAAAATACTGCACGGAGAACAACGCCAGACGAATTTAAACATGTATATATTAAAACATTCCTCAAGAAAGGGAATAAAAGTAACTGCCAAAATTAAAGATTTATATGCATCGTTAATTCATTAGTAACAATTAAAGGCCTCGTTGTATAATACAAAATATAAATCTGGAATAATGGATTGGAACGACAGCTTTGATTCGAGCTTGGAATAGCATGCGTAGAAAACACATGTGTACTTAGATGAATAATGTAGAAATGCAGGGAGATATTTAAGGATATTGGACTGGTCTTTATTGACAGAGAAAAGGCGCACGAAAGATTCCTACAGAAAAGTATACGGGAAGCATTTGCAAATATTGATGGCTCCTTAATTAAATAATACATGTTATGGAAGGGAAGCACATGCCATATAAATACTCAATCATCGTAATGCCTTGAAACTAGCAAAGGCCTGCAACAATGCTGCCGCATGTCTACAACACTATTAGAAATATACAAAATCGTAGATGTAAGGTTGAAATATTGGTCCTGATAATGTAGTGTAGGTACAGAAATAGCTAAGGGAAAATATCGACGTCGTTTTGGTTTACAGATAAACAAGTCAGCATAACACAGGGCGGAGGAAATACGAACTACGTGTGTAACTAACTAGTGACTGAATGCTGAAAATCTGAATAGAAAAGAATTATAAAAATATTTAAATAAAAAATAAACTGATAAATGTACGTCGGCGGAGAAATATGAAGAGGGTTGGCAACTTTTGCAAGCTGGGGTTGAAAGGATGAAAGATCAAACAAAAATTGAAAAACGAATACGCAGTAATAGAAAGCAACAGAACAATTTAACTCACTACAATGAATAAATCGTTATTACCAAAACTAACCAGATACTGTACGAGTCAGTCTTTGGAAATATTGTTTCGCATGGGGCCAAAATTTGGACACTGAATGAGAAACACAATGTTAGATAGATAAACTGCAGTCTAAATGGATTTTTGGGGAGAAGAATACGAAATGGTTAGTAAAAAAAATTAAAAAGCACTTATTATTTGCTATAAACCGCGATATCAATAATACCTTTAAATGTCGTATTGTTATAAAAGTTTGTTTAAAATTTTTAAAAAAATATGTTTTTAAAATGCTTTAATTAAATTTGGTTTAATGAATTGAAAATTAATTGTATGAAGCACTGCAAAACCCCGAACAAAACAAGTGAGTGAGTTTGTGTAATTTAAGCATAGCAATCGCGCGAGTTCAGGAAACATTCATGACCTGCACGATGTTACGAGTAGTGATCAGGCCTTAGCTGAGCGACCTGCCTGATCACACCTTCACTTATCTATCCAGGACACGGGTCGTGATAGCTTAAATTAGTCATGAAATCGCAAACCACAGAAATCCCCTCCACCGGCCAGTAAACGGGGACAACGCAGCCGATATAGGACATAAAGAAGTATATAGACTTTTAACCCACTTAGCTTTTAGGCCTTCCGGGTCTCCTTTTTTACTACCATCCTTTTCTATTGTTTAATTTCTCAAGAACTTAGTTATTTATTATCTTATAATTAATTTTTCAGCTAAATAACACTGCCAAGGCAACGCTTAAACATTTATATAAAATTCCATATTTTAAATATTTACTTCACGACACATTAAAAGACTTATATTATCAGTTAAGCCAGTAAAATTGTTAAAATCGTTCAAAGTTTAGCCGATATAGGACAGTGTAGTCCGTGGGCGGTGTCTTTTGTCGTCAGGCAATTTGAAAGAAGTCCACTAAAGATGGGTGTGCCCGGGCGTTGACTTCCGCCATCTTAATCAACCTCCGGAATCGTGAACAAGGTGGGGACTCTCCATTTAGACTTTACTCAGAATATGGCTGATTAAATCTTTATAATTAAAATATAAATTAATATTTCAGTATATTTGTATATCCGTGTGTACTTCATAATGTTTACATTGAAATAATATTGAACAACCTTAATGTTAAATAAACCCCTTTTATAGAGTTGTTCATAACATAACTCTTATCAACAACTTACATTGCCCCTATAGCCCCGTTAAGGTGTAATGATGAACCATAAAATCATATCATAACAACGTGCAAACTACGTAATTTGACAACTCTCTATTAGTTAACCTGTATACTTGCTTACCTATGTTGTGAGCGTAATCTTAACATAGACTGAGAGTTACACCGCTATTGTACTAACATGTCATTTCCTGATAAGATAACAACCATATGTAACATGAACACAATAGATGTGAAACCCAGCAAGCAGGTAAGATTAGCATAATCTCAAAGTCATGGACTTAGAAAAAATTCGCAGCTGTTATCTCAAGGCGACACTATGCATCATCATCCTTATCAACATCATAATTCACACTTTGAATATGACTATGCACTTCACATGGATAATAATATCTTCTGGTGCGGTACTGTCTTCGTGGCATGTTGGAAGTTATCCATACGGAAGCTCTCCCACGGTATATAATTTGTTGGAAGACAGTGCCTGTACATGAAGAAGTTGTTGTTAATCAGACTGCGTAATTAGTATATATTTATCACCTGTTCTGTTTTCTTGTAAGAAGATGAAGTTGAACTTGGAGATGAAATATGGATTTATAGGAAACTAATTGGTACAACAGGAAATTTGAATATTCTTGGTCAATAGATCTTGTGTACAATGCATAAATGACAATAAAGTTGGTTTGACCGAAATCGGTTCAGTGGTTCTTATTTTGGAATCACATAACCTCAACTTCACAGCGACACGTTACGTGCACTAAATCTACTGTACGGTGTCGTATTTATGATTTTTAGCCTTGAGATAACAGCTGCAAAATTTTTCCAAGTCCATAACCTTGAGGCAATGCTTATATTATCTGCTTGATGGGTTTCACATTTATAGTGTGTATGTTATCTATGCTTGTTATCTTATCAGGAAATTACATGTTAGTGCAATAGTATTGTAACTCTCAGCCTTGTAGCTAACAAGTTAACTCTCACACACGAAAATATACCAAAAGGGTGTATATGTAGCAGACCATTGAACTATTCACACTGAGACACTGCTTCTTTACGTAAACTTGGGTACATACCATCAGTCGAAACATGCTTACTGTCCGAAACATGTGCGCAGAGATTTATGGCACGCCGACAGTGAAAACATTCAAAAGCGCAACTGCCGGCCGTATTTATACGTGCAGCAAGACATCGAGGTTAGGTAATCTGTGTGCTTTTTTTTTCTCAGGGAAATCCCATATCGTGCTCTGTGCAACTACAGCCGGCGTGAGGTATGATTACTCTTGGTCGTCACGCAAAAAAGAAGATAACAACTCCAGGTTTTTAATCTTCTCTTGCGGTACCAGTTCATTACGCTAAGCTGCAACTTATCTCCTCGTCCTTATACCATCTACCCACACTGTAAAGGCTTCGTGGCTGCTGGTTAAATTGTCGTGTCGGGCCTGCAGTCTCCTACAGCGTNACCATCTACCCACACTGTAAAGGCTTCGTGGCTGCTGGTTAAATTGTCGTGTCGGGCCTGCAGTCTCCTACAGCGTAGCAAATCGCTGGCAGCTAAGTCACGACCAGCATCGTTTACATTTAGTGGTTTTATTTAAACGCCCAAGAAAACCTGCGTACCTGTTGACAGTTCGTTGACTGCTGGGAAGGTTTACAGCACGGAAATGGTACTCTGGAAGTGAAGAGGTTTGGGTGTCTCTAAACAGCCGGGGTCTTGAAAATTGGTGACGGAATTTGATGGTGGAGAAACGGAAGACCCCCCNCTTTCCGGGGCCGCGGTGGCTGAGCGGTTAGCCTGCTCGCCTCCCGCCAAGACGAATCGGGTTCAATCCGCGGCCGGGTCACTCCCGGATTGTCGCATGTGGGAATCGTGCCGGACGATGCCGCTGGTAGGCGGGTTTTCTCGGGGATCTCCCGTTTTCCCCCGCCCTTTCTGTCCGGCGCTGCTCCATACTCACCTCAATCACCCTCATTGGCTCTGAAGAGCCGCCCAAATCTCTTCACTCACTCACTCTAATATTTCCATTTAGGTGGCATGTCTTCAGGCTCTTTGATCAAAATCACGTGTCTTATTACAGCAAAAACAATTTTGGCATAGCATTATTCATCGATAAAATTTTGTAGTCGAGCACTTTTGAAATCACGCTTTGAAACATGTCACAACTCCTACCTCTGTATTTGACGAGGCACTGAATGGCAAGTGCCCAGTCAAACCGAAAACGACGGAAAGAAAATGGTTCCATATCTTAACGTTGAATTAAAGTGCCACATACACATTTGTGAAGATATAATTTTTTTNACGGAAAGAAAATGGTTCCATATCTTAACGTTGAATTAAAGTGCCACATACACATTTGTGAAGATATAATTTTTTTCTTTCTGTTATTTTTAATGTATGTAAATGTATGAACCAAGAAATCAGATAAAAAAATTAATTTTTCTAATGATTTCACAGTTTTACATGACCGATGCATGAACAGAGTGATAAGTCCAAAAGCAATGTTGATTGTACATATTGTGGAAGAATACTCAATGTAAATACAGGTAGAACCCAAGCAGGACTTTAGAAAGTGCTCAATTTACAGTGAACAGCCTTTAAAAAATAAATTTTGGCTGCAAAAATTTTTCACGATATTTTTAAAAAAATGTACATAAAAAATTAAAAAATAGAACACCGCATACGTTCACATATTAGACCATCAAAACTATAAGAGACAGTTGAGGAAAATAGTTTAAAAATTATTTGTAGGCAGAGATGTAAAAAAACGAGAGAGAAGAGAGCCATCATTGAGGGCACATAACATATTTGCCAACGCCGAACTTAGCGCCTTGCAACTCTCAGTCTTATGCGGTGATAGCATTGCCGTCGCACCGTAAGCCGGGGCTTTGTCGAGCGATGACACGGCTAGACCAAGTGCGCTCCTTGCAGAGGAGTCGTCAGGACTCAAGACTCCGTATACAATCGGCGTCGGCAGGTGTGGCGCCGCACAGGTGGCTTGTGCGTCGAAGTGTTCGAGTGAGTCTACCACAGACACCTGGCCAGAGGAGGAGGAGAAGGGAATATCGACTTTGCAGACTAGCTGCGCCCGCGGCTCCGCTCGCGTGGGCTACACAGTTATTGTTTAGTATTTCTCTGTTTAGTAGATATATANTGTAGATATATATATGCTACCACAGAGTTTTTTTTAGGTATTTTTATCCTACACAATTCTTTACTACATTATATTGTTCAATCTTTAACGGTTAAGATAGCGTATTGCAAGAGAGCGCACCTTTTTTCCCACTTGATTCACTATTATCGTCACTGCTGATTCCTTATGTTACTTTACGTAACCAAATATACACTAAAACCTGGCCAGAGAATATATCAATGAATATAAAAAAAACCACGTAAAATCGGATACGTGGTACTCGAGTGATAAGCGCACTAACAAACAGATAGACAGAGAGACGTTGAGTTTTATAATATGTACAGATGTACGATATCGAATACTGGCAAGAATACCAATAAATTATACCTATTGCAATTTTGTTGTTGCAATTCTCTATGCAAGGGTGCAGGTATTCGTAATTCTGATAGCTGTTTCCAACATTTGAGAAATAACGCTTGACATTCATGCAAACGATAGCATGACAATGAGCAGACGGCATGAATGATTGTGCGGCGAGTATTACAAGTGTTGGCACAGTGGCCTTATGTTCGTGCCAAAAAGAATATTACTTTGTCGAGAAGGATTACTTTTGCAATGAAGATGTTTCAGTTTCAGTTACAGGGCTCTGCAGGAGGTGGATGGCGGAATGAACTGCATTTTGAAGATTTCAGACAATTTTCATAATTCCCCAGTTTTGGGAATACATATATATATTCCCCAGTTTTGGGAACATTTACACACATATATGCGTGTATAAACTCGTACATAAATAATACGTATATAACATATGTATATATCCCCTTTGAGATGTGAGTTTTAAAAGTAAGTTTTCAAGCCAGTTANTTCCCCAGTTTTGGGAACATTTACACACATATATGCGTGTATAAACTCGTACATAAATAATACGTATATAACATATGTATATATCCCCTTTGAGATGTGAGTTTTAAAAGTAAGTTTTCAAGCCAGTTACAATGCGCATAATTAGATGTTCTAGAACAAAATGCCAATACGGATCGCTAAATTTACACTTCCAAGAAAAGCACTCAACAATTATAAAAAGCTCTACATAAAGTATATTATTGCTGAGGGAAAAAAGGCTAAAATTCCACACGTACATAGGTCACTTATCTGCTTGTAAACTAATGTAGATTTTGAATTTTTTCCCCGCGTAAAAGAATTAAATAATTTTAGTGAATCATATAAAACATAAAAGATGAATAGCGATGCACACTACGGAGTCAGTAAGGAAGCAGAAGCTGACGAAGTGCTTAGCCCGAGGAAGGCTTCCATAGCTGAGTACTGATGCACACTACGGAGTCAGTAAGGAAGCAGAAGCTGACGAAGTGCTTAGCCCGAGGAAGGCTTCCATAGCTGAGTACTGATGCGTATGCAAACCTCTAGAATTATTAAACTAAAACTGTAATAATAACAATTAATCATTATAAATATATTTATAATTATAATAGAAATAAAATTAAGAAAAATAAAACTTATAGTACGGATAATACATATTATCTGAAATTTCTGTATCTTACACATATGTTGCCATTTTTTGTTTTATTTAATCCTTTATCGTTTGTAATAAGTTTTATTCGTAACTATTAACTATGATTTTGGGCAACTTAATTTATTAATAACCCGTTATAATATAAACTATTCGCACAAGTTTACAGGAGATTAACTTCACTGGAGAGCAAAAAAAAAAAAAACTGGTATAGACGTGCGTATGCAAATAACAGAGATATGGAACCAAACAGAGTAACGTGATGCAGTCGGCAGCGCCTATATAAGACAACAAGCGTCTGGTAAAGTTGCTAGATCAGTTACTGCTGCTACAATTGCAGGTTATCAAGATTTAAGTGAGTTTGAACGTGGTGTTATANCAGTTACTGCTGCTACAATTGCAGGTTATCAAGATTTAAGTGAGTTTGAACGTGGTGTTATAGTCGGCGCACGATACATGGGACATAGCATCTCCGAGGTATCGATAAAATTTGGATTTTCGCGTACGACCATTTCACGAGTGTACCGTGAATATCGGGAAGTCGGTAAAACATCAAATTTTCGACATCGCTGCGGCCGGAAAAAGATCGTGAACGAACGGGACAAACGACGACTGACGAGAATCATTAAACGTGACAGATGTGCAACCCTTTCTCAAATTGGCGCAGATTTCAATGCTGGGGCATTGACAAGTGCCAGCGTGCGAACTATTCAACGGACCATCATTGATATGGGCTTTCGGAGCCGAAGGGCCACTCGTGCACCGGCAGGCGTACCAGTTTTTTGGCTCTTCAGTGTAAATGCCAGTGAAGATTCCATTTAGTCATATTTAAATATGACTTGTCTACATACCAGTGGCAATACATTAATAATGTGCATAATCTATTTTACTGACATATATATATATATGCATAGTTTCACCTGTCAAGTCCATGCTTGTCTTTTTTTTTTTTTTAGAGATGTGGGGTGTTTGTTAGTTCTAAATGGACTTATGAAAGCGCCTTCAATTTTAGCACACGTATATAAGGAAGTGGTTATCTTTCTCGGTGACAGCATGGTTATCGATTAAGAAGCCATGACATGCTGCCGATACCGGACTCAGGTTCCTAAAGTCCCTAATAGGGATTGATCTTGTACGGTATGGCCAAATGATACCCATGGTTAAGCGCATTACCCTTTAGCATCCTATATTCACCAGAAATATGTGGTGGGAATCGTACTCGTTATTTGTATCGTACGCCACACAGCTTACTTCAAGACCTCCAGATGAGCTACGAAACAACTTCTTCAATTGACTGACTATCTGAGGCGAAAAACCAAGCAGTTAGTTTTATATCTGAACCACTAGATACCCTCAGTGTACAGTGTCATACCACAGTGCCATTTTTAAACAACATGAGATAAAACTGAAATTATATAATAAGCAACACGAGTGGTTGAATAACGAAATGCTGATATGTGACATGTCAGAAAAATGAAGATGCACTAGCAGACGAAAGTCATGCGTAGCGCTGCGGAAGAGAGAGAGAGAGAGAGAGAGAGAGAGAGGAAGAGTGGGAGCGACTGAGGAGGCGCAGGAAATCAGATGACCTTCCTAAAATCAGCTGTGGACAGCCAGACAGACTATATGTGGACCCTGGACTGTCACGAGTTTCACACTGGCCCCAGGCTGTTCTCACTCTGTGATCACTATTAGAACAACTCAAGGTGAAGGCGTCATTTCGTAGCTGATGTGTTTAAAATATTGTTTGCCTAAAAAGTCTCATTAAAATCAACACTCATTACATAAAGGTATTATCTTGTATAATTATTATGTTGTTAGAAATCGCCAGGGGCGTATCTGGGTCCGCGAGCGTTCGGGAATTTAATAACAACAAAATTTAAAAAAAATAATTTTTGAAATTAATTTTAATGCTACAAAGACACACATATATTATTTACTACTTTAAACGACCTATCTCTACTATCAACACCTGTTATTCTCGGTGAGCGTAATATTTAATGTCATTTTAAAAAGTCCTTATCGCTGTCTTAATTCAACTTTATTATTTACGCATATTTTATCCAACTGTCTACCGCCACCATTCCAAATGCCTCTCACTTATTCATCCAGTTCAATAGTTCCGCGCGTCAGTCCCACTCTCCACTTTACCGATGCTAGCAGTCCACAGACTTTGCTCCAGCTGGTCAGTGTTGTCTCCGCTCGTCGCTTCGCTGGTGTCGCAAACCCAGCACTTAAGGCCGTACAAGGCTCCAAACCGCAGACTCGTGACTCGGGGGCCTGCTAGGGCTTATTTACGATCAAGAATGTTCCTCGCTCGCCGAGTTGCACTCAGGAAGTAGAGGGCAATGACCAGAACATTCTTGCAACGATAAACCAAGCAATTCAATTGTCTAAGGACAGGAGGCGGTATGAGTCCCGATATGCTTATCACGGCAGTGGCACGCATTGGAGTGGCGTGGCGGCGCCCTTTGTAAATTCTCCACGCACTTCTCCAGTTATCGGTGTTATCGTGGCGTGGCCTTGAAGCACGGTGCCTGGCACGCCCGAGGAGGCTGGGGCAAAGGGGGGATGCAGAGTGGCCTCATATAGCAGCATTAACGTAGCTACAGTATATTACAAATAAATCTCTTCTGGCAAGGAAACAATTATATTATTGCTATCTTCATCTTTAATGTACAATTAATTTTTATAAAAGTAATATTTAATTTTTTTGGTGATCAATATAAACTAAAATATTTTAATGTGAAACCAATTATCAAAATCGTGATTCCAGCTTCCTTTAGGAAATTACTCATTTTATTCCTCTTATAATAGAAATGCATCTTTACAATGATCGAACACATAAGCATGCACATACAGATAAGCATTATCTTTCCAATATGTGAAAACTAACTACTAAAATATCCGGAATATCAAATTTTGTGCCCAACTAAACCACTTTTATACAAAAGTTGAATGTGTTAGACTCTGTTAAAAATTATTTTTTAAAACTACCAAAAATTACAACTAATAGGTATTTTAGGAAGTATATACAGTTTTTGTTTTGTAGAAAGAGCAATAGTGGGTTCACACTAGACGATAAGCCACAGTATTTATAGATTTTTTGTAATAATGTGACCTCTTTCAGAATGATCTTTATCAGTTGAACCACCTATATGTTGTTTTGTTTGACATACATAAAAGCAAATGCTATCTGAAGAATTTATATGAAAGGTATATCCATAACCTTTTTCCAGTATACTTTATTATAACATATAAAATTAAACAAGTATTACAGATAAAAAATAAATTTATTAGGTTTATCAGAATGAACAGGTTTGACTAGATATGTAAAATCAGCAATATATTTTCTCATGGTGTTCTGAAGTGGTCGCATTGTTTATGTTATTTTTGGGATATCTACTACTGCTTTACAATACACATATTTAGAAAATTTTATTTTAGAAATCTGAAAAGGGATAAAAATAGAAGTTACATCAGGATAATCTTCAATAGTATCTAGTTTAGAAAGACTAAATTTATTGTAAATGCAGACTTAATTTAGAAGAGAAAAGCCGTCTCCTATAGGAATATAAGATTCTATGTTATTGCTATATATATTTAAATTATATCTTGTTTGATTTGTTGAACAAATGTTTGTTGTCTCTAACTTTGTATTAATTTTTATTAATTTTTTATAGGAGAAAAATTAAAACTGTTTTATTTTATAACAGAATACTAATAAAATACGGCATAAGTGAACAAAAACATTTTTTAATTTTTATATTTAAATATGAATCATTATCATTATTAACATAAACACATTTTAGGAGTGAAAACAATCATTATGAATTTTAAATGTATTCATTTACATTAAGCAGATTACACATATTACGAAGAATACCTTTATTCCATGGATTAGAAAATGTGGGGAAACACAGAACAAGCAGCTGAAAAACACAAGAATTAAGCGACATTTTTCATACAAAAGGGGTGGAAAATATATATATATACACCACATGTGAAATATTACAAAAGGAGAAAGCGTAACACAAATTTCTTAAATAAATGATCACTGCTTTCGGAAAATCACAATAAACATTAACGGCTCCATAACCTTCGTTTCACGAATGGCGCCTTTGAAATTGCCAGCACAATGCCCGGTAAGGAATGAAAATGAAATCAATAAATGTAGTTAGGAGCTCTGAGTTAAGGTAGGCGACGGCGTGAAGTTATTACTTTTTTGTCTCATACGAAGCGCGAGTCCCGCGGCAACGAAATCACAAATCAAAGTCTTCTCCGCCAACTATATTAATTCGGGTGATAAGAGCACGTGGGAATGGGCAAATGCAAATACCAATCAGCTGGCCGAATAAACAAGCTCTCCTTATGCAGGTGAAACTCATTAGGGCTCTTCGTCTTCGTGGTATCCTCTCAAGTTTTCTACATGCCAGTGTGACGTACCACGACAGAGCAGCAACTACCACCACCAAAAACTCATGCGCATATAGAAAACGGCTATGATAGAGCTACGAGATACGGAAATTGCGTAGGTACAAATGACTTTAAAATGGCAAGGGTGCTGTTCACCAAAAAAAATTTATGGTTTAATATGTTGACAAAATGCTGTTCAAATTGTTGTCATTACCTACAAGTACTATATTCTCGCATACAATTTTTTATACCACATATTATTTGCATAACGGCGTTTCAAAATCAGAATTTTAATGTTTTTGGGGCGTACAAATGGTGAAAACTAACTCACCTAAATGAGGTAAATTACATTGAAATAAGAGAGAACGAATTACCTCAAGAAGTCTTAGGGCCGCGGTAGTGCAGTGGTCAGACTACTCGCTTTCCACCTCAGCCAACTGGGTTCGATTCGCAGTGGAGTCGCTCCCGGGTTTTCGCATGTGGGAATCGTGCTGGACGATGACACTGGTCAGCGGGTTTTCAAAAGGATTTCCCGTTTGCCCCACCCTTGCCTTTCGGCGCTGCTCCAGGTTCACCTCACTTCAACCTCATCGACTCTCAAGACCTTGCTGTTAAGAGTTGCCCAAATCTCTCCACTCCACTCCATTCAAGAAGTCTTAAAAATCTTGCTATGCTATTAAATCCTAAATGCTGCTTTTGGTAACGAACAAGGTTATTTACCAACATCTCCATGCGTTGTAAATACACCCTGAAAGGTTCATTTAATTCATAAACAACACTGAAATTTCAATTTGTGCAGAGATTAAGAGGTTTACTACACCGAGTGCTATTATGATTTCGCTTAGCTTCGCTGACTGAGGATCAAATCACATTATTTACAATTTCAATATTTTTTGACTTGTCACCTTTGTCTCGGGTGAACTGACTTTTCGCTTTATTTATAATCTGTTTCTCTACAAGTACTAGTATTTCTACGAAACATTTTGCTAATAGAGTGTTGAATTGAGAGATTTGGACGGCTCTTGATAACGAAGTCTTGAGAATCGATGAGGGTGAAATGTGATGAGAATGGAGCAGCACCAGAATGCAAGGGCGGGGGGAAATGATAGAGCCNATAACAGAATACTAATAAAATACGGCATAAGTGAACAAAAACATTTTTTAATTTTTATATTTAAATATGAATCATTTTCATTATTAACATAAACACATTTTAGGAGTGAAAACAATCATTATGAATTTTAAATGTATTCATTTACATTAAGCAGATTACACATATTACGAAGAATACCTTTATTCCATGGATTAGAAAATGTGGGGAAACACAGAACAAGCAGCTGAAAAACACAAGAATTTAGTGACATTTTTCATACAAAAGGGGTGGAAAATATATATAAATACACCACATGTGAAATGTTACAAAAGGAGAAAGCGTAACACAAATTTCTTAAATAAATGATCACTGCTTTCGGAAAATCACAATAAACATTAACGGCTCCATAACCTTCGTTTCACGAATGGCGCCTTTGAAATTGCCAGCACAATGCCCGGTATGGAATGAAAATGAAATCAATAAATGTAGTTAGGAGCTCTGAGTTAAGGTAGGCGACGGCGTNATGAAAATGAAATCAATAAATGTAGTTAGGAGCTCTGAGTTAAGGTAGGCGACGGCGTGAAGTTATTACTTTTTTGTCTCATACGAAGCGCGAGTCCCGCGGCAACGAAATCACAAATCAAAGTCTTCTCCGCCAACTATATTAATTCGGGTGATAAGAGCACGTGGGAATGGGCAAATGCAAATACCAATCAGCTGGCCGAATAAACAAGCTCTCCTTATGCAGGTGAAACTCATTAGGGCTCTTCGTCTTCGTGGTATCCTCTCAAGTTTTCTACATGCCAGTGTGACGTACCACGACAGAGCAGCAACTACCACCACCAAAAACTCATGCGCATATAGAAAACGGCTATGATAGAGCTACGAGATACGGAAATTGCGTAGGTACAAATGACTTTAAAATGGCAAGGGTGCTGTTCACCAAAAAAAATTTATGGTTTAATATGTTGACAAAATGCTGTTCAACTTGTTGTCATTACCTACAAGTACTATATTCTCGCATACAATTTTTTATACCACATATTATTTGCATAACGGCGTTTCAAAATCAGAATTTTAATGTTTTTGGGGCGTACAAATGGTGAAAACTAACTCACCTAAATGAGGTAAATTACATTGAAATAAGAGAGAACGAATTACCTCAAGAAGTCTTAGGGCCGCGGTAGTGCAGTGGTCAGACTACTCGCTTTCCACCTCAGCCAACTGGGTTCGATTCGCAGTGGAGTCGCTCCCGGGTTTTCGCATGTGGGAATCGTGCTGGACGATGACACTGGTCAGCGGGTTTTCAAAAGGATTTCCCGTTTGCCCCACCCTTGCCTTTCGGCGCTGCTCCAGGTTCACCTCACTTCAACCTCATCGGCTCTCAAGACCTTGCTGTTAAGAGTTGCCCAAATCTCTCCACTCCACTCCATTCAAGAAGTCTTAAAAATCTTGCTATGCTATTAAATCCTAAATGCTGCTTTTGGTAACGAACAAGGTTATTTACCAACATCTCCATGCGTTGTAAATACACCCTGAAAGGTTCATTTAATTCATAAACAACACTGAAATTTCAATTTGTGCAGAGATTAAGAGGTTTACTACACCGAGTGCTATTATGATTTCGCTTAGCTTCGCTGACTGAGGATCAAATCACATTATCTACAATTTCAATATTTTTTGACTTGTCACCTTTGTCTCGGGCGAACTGACTTTTCGCTTTATTTATAATCTGTTTCTCTACAAGTACTAGTATTTCTACGAAACATTTTGCTAATAGAGTGTTGAATTGAGAGATTTGGACGGCTCTTGATAACGAAGTCTAGAGAATCGATGAGGGTGAAATGTGATGAGAATGGAGCAGCACCAGAATGCAAGGGCGGGGGGAAATGATAGAGCCTCGAGAAAACCCGCCAACCAGCGGCACCGTCCGGCACGATTCCCATTCGGGAGTGACCCGGCCGGTGATTGAACCCGGTCCGCCATGGTGGGAAGCGAGCAGTCTAACCACTCAGGCACCGTGGCCCTACTAGTAGAGAGGCAGAATAATACATATAATTTCGCTCCTCCTGCTTTTTACTGGTTCTAGTTCGCCGTTATATCAGGGAAGTGATGATTTTCTCACCTTGCGGAACGACAAACCAATGATATCCAAAGAGATCAATTGGCTTTGGACCAGCCATAGCCACTGAGTATGCAGTAGTGTATTTTGCGGCAGTGGTCAGTGCTGGACGGTGTTTTGACCAAGGTCGTCAAGGCCGAGAAGGAGGAAAGAGGTCGGCCTCGTGCGAACAAAACACGCGCTCACGCAGCATCAGATACGTCACGTGTTTAAAGGTGAGGCACTCCCCTCTCTACGTCCTCCGAGATAAACTGGTCCACCGCTCATTGTATCGTCGGACTATAAATACCTCTCTCAGATCCTCAGTCCGCAGTTACTTCNTAAAGGTGAGGCACTCCCCTCTCTACGTCCTCCGAGATAAACTGGTCCACCGCTCATTGTATCGTCGGACTATAAATACCTCTCTCAGATCCTCAGTCCGCAGTTACTTCACTTGGTACATTTCTGCAACTTTAGCAAGGTACTGCAAGACCGTCAACATGCGTCGTCTGCTGGTGAGTTATCCAGTTACTGTGGCACTCTGAGTTTGGATGATGCCGTTTAGCGGTTATTTACACTTACTGCAAACTTCCCTGACAACGAAACCTCGGCAACTACCAANGTTTGGATGATGCCGTTTAGCGGTTATTTACACTTACTGCAAACTTCCCTGACAACGAAACCTCGGCAACTACCAAACAGTACAGGGATAATTAAACCACCTCCATTACTAGCTTACGAAATGTCCCTTCAACAAGTCGGCTTGGTTCCAATGTCTGTGGGTGGAATGTATCAAGGGCTCCGCCCGGTGGGATGTTTCTGTGAATAACGTACATAATATACAAAGCGGCAGTTACTACGCTGGCCGGTGCGTCGAATGCGGTGTCAAATTTGCAAAATGGCGTGTGTATTTTCGTCTACCAGCGAACAACTACGCGTCTCAAGTGTGCAGTACTTTCATTTTGTACTTGGAGTGTCCGTTTTAAAATTCAATGAAATTTATGTAGTTGTGTAATACTGAGTTATAGAGCAGTGCGAAAATATATTTTTTGTCTGTAGAGGAGGCTTATGAAATTATTTTATATAATGCGTAATACATCGTGAAAGTATCATACCCTAGTCTTTTAATGTTGAACTCCTTTTCGGAAGTAATTACANTGTATTTTCGTCTACCAGCGAACAACTACGCGTCTCAAGTGTGCAGTACTTTCATTTTGTACTTGGAGTGTCCGTTGTAAAATTCAATGAAATTTATGTAGCTGTGTAATACTGAGTTATAGAGCAGTGCGAAAATATATTTTTTGTCTGTACAGGAGGCTTATGAAATTATTTTGTATAATGCGTAATACATCGTGAAAGTATCATACCCTAGTCTTTTAATGTTGAACTCCTTTTCGGAAGTAATTACACNTATAATGCGTAATACATCGTGAAAGTATCATACCCTAGTCTTTTAATGTTGAACTCCTTTTCGGAAGTAATTACACTGGAAACGCGTTTGGCGGTTTGGTTAAGAAATGCGCACTTGAGGACGTTGCAAAGCAATTAGAGAACCAGGAGCTCGGTTCCCTGCCACTAGTCTTACCGAGGGGAGGGGCGGGGTGGCGGACATTTTGAAACATGCTTTACTTTTAAGACTGGTGTACACACACAGCAATTCCTCACCCGCGGGAAACCTCACACTGGAGGATGTCTGGAGAGATCCCCCCCCTTGCCCGCTCAAAGAAAGACCGGGTGGTGAGCGGCAACCCGCTCCGGTTGTGTCCTGGCAAGACACTAGGGGTATGGATGGAACCCCGGCCAGACCACACGCTTGGTGTCTGAGTACGAGGGTCTCAGAACCTTGTGGTATGGTGTCTCTTAGTCGTACTTGTGAAACATGTTGGGGCTTTGGATCTGGTTACTTCAGGTGCGTAGCTGGGACACCTGCGATTAGAGGGTGTGGTCCATCTCCCCCACCGACTGGGCGGTCGTAGCGCGGGATGGCCATCTGACTAAGAGCACTACATAAAAATATAATAGTATAAACGCCTAGAGGCTAAAGTATCTGCATATATATAATTATAAATATATATATGTCGAGTGAGGTAGTACAGTGTTTACTCACTGGATTCGCATTCGGGAGGACCCGGGTTGGAGTCCTTGTCAGAACACCCTGATGTCGGCGAATGCTGGGATTACTCCGCGTTACAGGTCATGGACGATTCCTTCCCGATTACTGCTCCTGTGCGTGGCTTGCTCCGTCTCTAACGACTTCGCTGTCGACGAGAGAATATACTCGTGGTTCCCTTTCATCATTTATATGCGAATACAAGCGTGTTCATAAAAGAATTTCGTTTAATTTTCACCTCATAATTCAAAGCAATTGACTGAGAAACAGACAATCTACTTATGCCCAAAAATGATTTGATAAATGACAGTATATAATAGTTCTCAGTGGTTTTTCAAATGTGTTACAATGCGTGTTGTACTCTAGAGTAAAATATAATAGCTTCACCAGTGCTAAACTCGGTAGTTATAAATTTTTTTGAATGTGCATGGGTAACTTAGTTACACGTAACGGTTATTGTGATGTCATTTTACGGCCTCTTTACAGCTGTAGGCTGTTCACGGTTATTTGAGCACTTTTGAAATCAGTCTTCCGTAAATATGACTGCTCCTACCGGCATACATCGCGCCCATTATATGGTAACGACGGACGGAAATTATTTTCATGTTTTACCGTAGAATTAAAATTGTTGTGTAAAAATTTGTCAATACTGAATTGATTGATTTTGTTATCAGGTTTTTTAATGCACACAAATATTAAGAACTAACCAAAACATTTTAATATTTGCTTTTCTAATAATTTTTTTATTTCACTTGACCAACGCATGAACAAGTGTTCAGGCTCATGAGCAATGATAATTTTATATGTAGCGGAAGATTACACAGTGCGCGTACAAGGAAGTCTTAAGCAGGACTGCAAACCTCCTATAGTTTCTGATATCGATTAATAATGTCATTTCCAGTCCGGGCTGCGACAAATTGCGCAGTGAACATTCCTGTGCACATAAAAAACTTACGTTGGTCGCTGAAACAGGTTGCGTTAATTTGCAGCAAGGGACACGATTCATAAACCCAAACAGCCGAGCCAAAGTTCTTAACAAAACACGTAGACAACGACATAATAAAATTAATCAGTTGTCTCTCCCAAATAAAGCAGATCCGAGGTGAACTAACCTGTAAATATACCGCATCAAATTATCTAGTAACATGCTATTCCTCTGAACGACGTTCTAAGACCAAGGGGCGCGAGGCCTGTAAGCTTAACGACTTGTCAGATGTTTTAATGACCTGCGTGAAGACACTAAAGTGATTCTTGTCTTATTTACGACCGGAGAGCAAGGAAGATAGATTTATGGCTTCATGGTATACTCAGGTCCATCGTTAGAAGAGCTGTTAGCTCTGCAAATGAGATCGTGCATGCAGGAAGCTACACGTACGCTGATGTGACGCGCTACACTGCATTGGTATTACCATGCCACGTGACTACCACATTGGTTTCTGTAGCCATGTCACGTGACAACCACGTTGGTTACTATAGCCTTAGTTAAATTGGTCAAATTTTACTAGCCATGCCCTTGGATTTTCGAGTGAAACAAAGGCGTTCAACGAAAACTTGGGCATTGCAGACAGTTGACAGGAGTCCGCTAGCAGAATCCTTCAATTATATGAATTAAAGTGACTCTGTTACGTGCTCCTGAGTATAATGTAGACGAACGCTTCCGATTAGCGAAATCACTTTAAATACTTAATTTTTCCATGAAACATAGCCGAATTTTCTGTCCAGAGAATTTGATTACCTCAAAACTGCGTGAACAATCTTAAAAGTTTGAAGAACTCTAACTGTAGGGTTGCAAGCTAGTGCAGTCCCCTGCTGCAGACGCGCTTCACTCACTCTGTAGTACATTTCTTGTGACGAGTATGAAACTCTTTACAAAACTTATATATAGAGGTTAACTTAATTGTTATGCCGCCTTCATGATCATCTTTTCATAGCTCATCAAACTAACACCTAAATCTGGACAAACTGATCGGTNAATTGTTATGCCGCCTTCATGATCATCTTTTCATAGCTCATCAAACTAACACCTAAATCTGGACAAACTGATCGGTCTATACGTTTTCACTACTAAAACCCGTAGCTAAGATTATTCCACCATGCATTTATTGATTTTTATTTATGTGGTCATACTTTATTGGCATTAGCGATTCCTTTATTTGGTATAGATTAAAAAAACTACCATAGGGTAAGAAACTGTTTGATAGTGAATTAACCTCCGCTATGGCTGTTTACTATTTTCGTTAAGCTTCCAACCTGCGGACTACGCATATGTGGTGTAATAAAATTGGATATATTCTCTCCACAGTTACGCCACACAGTGTTAATACTCTCGGCGGTAGAATNCCTGCGGACTACGCATATGTGGTGTAATAAAATTGGATATATTCTCTCCACAGTTACGCCACACAGTGTTAATACTCTCGGCGGTAGAATATGCTTAAAAAATGGTGAACTTTCGTTAAATACTGAATAAATAAGAAACAAAACCATTAAACATTGTACAATTCATTGTATATTGTAAACCTAAAACAATGGCTTTAGACTTGGAACTCAATGGCGAGTACCTCCATGCCATTTCCAAAATAGTTTACTCGCGTGCAGTATAATTCCAATGTTTGTTTACGCTTAATGCGAATTTCAAAGGATAATAGAACTTGAATTGAAATTGAAGTTACTATATTGAATGCGAGGGTAACACCTTAGTTAGGTACGATATCATAGTTTCATGAATTTTTCGTAGCAGCTTATTAATATTAATATCTTCGTACACAAACACAAACTACTGTAAGTACAGTACAGCTGTACAGGATTATCCTGAACTACAAGAACAAACTTTATGTGATGAGTGAATGAGATGACGAGTTGTTAGGAAGACAAAGGAAAGTAGTGCTAGAGGAAACAGATAACTCCAAGAAAATCGCCTTCCCACGTAATACGAACTCTTATCTTCTGGGGACCCAATATTTGTGACGGTAGGCGGACGGGTTAACCACACATACAGCGAGGTGCCAGTTGTGGTAATAGCGCCCAGGTGTTGCAACAGGAACTCGGCGCTAGATGTTGACGTCTTGTGCAGGTGATGCTTGTTCTGGTGCTGGCACTGACGGTGTGCGTGAGCTGGAGCCTGGAGGCGGCTGGAGAGGCTGAGGTGCTGGAGGCGGCGGNTACTACAGGGGCTAGCCGCACTACCTACCTTCCTTCCAGACGTTCATCACATACACTACCCTCCACTCACTCACACCTGCCTCTCACTACCTGTTAAACGTACATGTGTTATTTAAAATAAAACAACATAAATCCAACTCTCTGTGTTGTTATTCCCACTTTCCCTATGCATAACCCATCACTGAGCACTGAAACGGAATTTTATTTTATAATCACCCTGTAGCAGGACTTTGGTGTGTCGTGAGACATTTTGGGCTTACAGGTTATTTTTATTCAACATAATGTGGCACTGAGTGATATACCATTTGGCATTTTAAAATTCCACAAACAAAAGTGAGAATATTATTGTTTTTAAACTTGGAGCTGCAAAGGTGCAACCAAAATTTCTACAAAAATGTTCTAAGCCACTCAAAAGCTCCAGGTCAGCCCATTTGTCACTTCAAAATAGTTTTTCGAAATTTTCAGACATATACAAAAACCTTATTTGGTGGAATACAAATAAGAAGATTTAATACCCAGTAAGTAGTGTATTATAACTACTGCTCTGAACCTCTATGCATCAGTGTAGTTGATTCCGAAAATAATTTGTTAGTCACTAACAAAAAAAAAAAAAAATCATTTTCTGTGTAAATGCGAATTCGCAAAAAAAACCGATTAGTTCGTTTTGTTTCTCCTAAACAAATCAAGAAGCTCATTCATTATGTTGTCAGAGATTTACACTGATTACTACTATCATCGTGATTATTTATATTTATTATTGCATATACCGGATGATTCACTTAAGCCTGCGGATTAAGAAGTTAAGCAATCCCACCGTACTACAGCCAATGGTAAAAAATTAATAAATAATAATATACATAACAAACGAATAAATACTTCACTACATACAGACAGTATAACTATACAAGTAATTACCCCAGTGCACATAATTGTTAACATGCGATAAGAAAGACTGCTAAACGGAAATGTAGCAGGCAGTTACATGACCCATAGTCGTACTCAGAGAAACAAGAGCATTTGTCTGTTGCCGCCATAAAGCGTACTAATTACACGGTGTGTGTGCGTGTGTGTGAGAAATATATTAATTAACGTATTATGTAAACCCCGACGTGCAGTGGTTAAACGTGACATCCGACAGACGTGCGCCACGTCAGAAATGGTACATGTTTTAAGCTTGCTCACGGAATGCATTGAGATCCTTGAAGAATATTCTAAAATCAAAGAATACCTTTGCATAATTGTTACGTAAAAAATAAAAGGTAGAATTGATTTATTACGGAATTAACTGGACAAATGATGGATGCAGTTAAAATAAAAAGAGAACCGTATATTTATTGAAAAAATTAAAACCAGAAAGAACATTACCAATCGGAATGCCTAAATTACAAGGGGGCAGATTCCTATTGGCAGAGTAAAACTTTTGAGAACGAATACATCTATGTACATATCTTGCCATGGTCGCACTGGTAAATCCACCGAATACATGTCTACTTTGGTGTTCAAAGGTTGTTTCGCACTTTGGCATTCGTGACAAGCCTTTACATACTCGCTAATCTCAGCATGAATATTAGGCAAAAAAAAAAAACACCGTACGGATCTTCAGTTCGTTTTTCCTACTTCCCATGTGCGCTTCCACAGGCGAGTCGTGGAAGTATCATGAGATCATCAGTCTTAGTAACTTGGGAACCCACACTTACCTTNTCTTAGTAACTTGGGAACCCACACTTACCTTTTGCCCTTCTTTCCCATGTAGAACAATATTCCCATAATCACTTTGAAATTCTGTACCGCACTCCTTACTACATTCAATACAAGCTCTTTAATTTCCACACCCTCTTACTGCATTTTTCTCATATTTATGAAGGATTCAGGAATCAAATGTAGTATGTTGCACAAGGCCTCTAACCCAGAATCTTCAGGGTTGTCAAGAAGCATCACAAACTCAGACGGATCATACATGTTTAATAACGCATCAGCCACGCAATTCGCCTTCCCCTGCACGTGGATAATAAATATTACATTTAAATCGNTTTACCCTTCTTTCCCATGTAGAACAATATTCCCATAATCACTTTGAAATTCTGTACCGCACTCCTTACTACATTCTCTACAAGCTCTTTAATTTCCACACCCTCTTACTGCATTTTTCTCATATTTATGAAGGATTCAGGAATCAAATGTAGTATGTTGCACAAGGCCTCTAACCCAGAATCTTCAGGGTTGTCAAGAAGCATCACAAACTCAGACGGATCATACATGTGTAATAACGCATCAGCCACGCAATTCGCCTTCCCCTGCACGTGGATAATATTACATTTAAATCGGGTAAGTTGTGTCGCCCATCTCCCCAGCTTTCCCAATTGGCGATGATGTGAGAAGAGCCACGTTGGAGATAACTTCATGCTAGCATTAGCGATCGGCTTGAATTGACCTTCACTATCTTGCAGGAACACAGTCCCTAATGCCTGACTGCTCGCATCTACCTGCAACACGAATCGCTCATCTAACTTAGGCAAACTTAAAACAAGAGGATGCGAAATCGCATGCTTTAGCACCTAAAAACTCCTTTGCTTTCTCCCCAGCAAAACTCTACCCCTTTCCTCTTTGGGTGGTTAAGAGGGGCGCATAAGCTCGTGTAATCGGGAATGAATGTGGAAAAATACCCCAACATCCCAAGGAATCTTATCATGTCCTTCACCCTTTTGAGTACAGGAAAATTTATGATCGACGAAATCTTGACAAGGTTCATGATCAAGGTAGTTTTACGGAAAATGTAGCCGAAAAACTTTATCGGTTTCTTAGCCCATGACACATTTTCCAGACTCACTGTGAAACCAGCTGATGTCGGTGTCATTAACACTAGCTGGACATGTTCATAGTTTTCTTCAAAAGATTTTAAGAAAAGACAAATGTCCTATAGGAAGGAAACCACAAATTTAAACTGAAAGTCCTGAAATATTTAATGGAGGTGACCATCAAAATTGACTCCAAATGGCACTCGCTCCCACTCAAAGTGTCCCAATGAAACCTGTGTAATGTTTACTTTCCTCCTCCAACACGCACTGATTTAAATACGAATTCAAGTCAAACACTGTGAAGTACGCTGCCTGAGACCAAATACTGAAACAAAATGTCGATATTTCGCATTGGAAAAGGATTAACTTTAATTTTTTTTTTCTGAGCAGGCGTAAGTTCAATACCAGCCTAAACGTTATCGGCTCTTTCTTTTTCACAAGAAATTCCGGTAATGCATTTGGCGAAATACTGTGTCTGATTATACCTTGTTTTTTCAAATCGGCTATTATTTTACGAAATGTCCAAAAAGGCATCTAACAGGGCTGTCATCCGACACCTCAATCTCATGCGGAAAAAGCATGTGTTTCCCTAATTTAGTTGTTAGTACATCTTGGAATTGTCTCGTAAGGTCGTGTATCTGTTCCTTTTGACTACTGGACAACTAATTACCTTTGGTATCCATGCCTACACATGCTTTTAACTGTTTCTCAGGGGTGCTGCCATTCAACTTTATCTGGTGTCCTGAATCAAACCCAAAAATTAACAAATTACATTTAAAATCAAGCAGTGCCGTTGTCTTTTGTAAGAAATTTAATCCAAGGAGAATCTCGCATATCAGGTCCGGGACTACCCAAAATTTTATATTCGATGAATACTGCAAGATCTTAAAGTGAATGTTGATGCACAATTTGACCTGACACCCTTTGCCATTGACAACCTGTATGGTCATCTCTTCTTACACCGAAAGACGTTTCAATTCCGGTTTTTCTTTAACGATCCAACTAACAAAATCTTGTCTAACAAAGCACGAGGACGCGCCAGTGTCTAACATGGCTTCAACTTTATATTTTCCAACAGCAAACAGCACCCATAAGTTTTTTTACAAGATTAGTTTTTACTAATGCATGTTGTTACTGTTCCTCCTTGTCATCATTACTCTTACACCCCTGGCGACAATATTTGGCAATTTGGCCCACAATTGAAACATTTCCGCATCTTACTTTTCGGCACCTGCAACATGAAGCTACATGTCCNATTTGGCAATTTGGCCCACAATTGAAACATTTCCGCATCTTACTTTTCGGCACCTGCAACATGAAGCTACATGTCCAAGCTTGATACAGTTATAGCAGGTAACCTCTCGCTTCTTGGCTACACCAGAATCTACATGATCAATCACATGACTTTCTTTTTTACCTACTTGCTCTCTCCAGCACTGATCCTAGGAATACTCCAAATTATCCACTTCCAGCCCCCTTGCCTACAATTCATACACAGATTTTGGTTGAGACATAAAAACACATGCTCAAAAACCAGCGTGATCATTTATTCATTACTCAAGGCAACTGCCAATGCGGCTGCACATTCAATGAGTTCCGGTATGAACTGACTCAACTTCTCCCTCTTCCTCTCAAAATCTGTACACATGATTCTGTACCAAGTCCTGCAACATCCTTTTAGGAAACAATACCCTCCAAAATTTTGATTTTATTTGAACAAACATTACCCCCTGTTCCAGACATTTCAAAAGTGCATCCAACACAACACCTGAACAGTGCTGGATCAGCCCTTGCAATAATTCAATATAAAATTTTGTTACCTGACTATTTAAAACGATCAACTGCTTTTATAAACTCCAGATTGAAGAGCGGTTCAAAACTAACTAACTGAGTGATGCTTTTAAGACAACTGAGCACCAAATAGGACTGCATCGAAGCTCCACCTGACGCCATTCCACTGTCCCCTTCGGTGCCTGCACCCCGTTCAACCAAACTAGCACTAACCTTTTCCGCACCCCTTACAATAACAATAAATTTGTGCCTAATGTATCAATGTCATCATCTTCTTCTATCGGTATCCTCGTGGCCTGGAGATTGGCCACCTATTCTGATTTATATAAATTAAACAGCCCAGAAGTAGGCATAATTTATATTGAACACACAACACAAATTCACTAAAATTTATTATGCTCCCAAGAGCAGCGTTACGCAGAATATAAACACCATTTTATGGTGGCAACAGGTGGAAAAATGCAAAAGCAGCGATTCGTTGTCCCCATTCGGAGGCAGTAATGTTAGTAGTCGCAAATTACTCAAGAGCTAAAATTTTATTGTTTTGTATGATTGTGTGTTTGNTTCGGAGGCAGTAATGTTAGTAGTCGCAAATTACTCAAGAGCTAAAATTTTATTGTTTTGTATGATTGTGTGTTTGCTGTGGATATGCATGAGCACTACCTACAGCCTGGGTATACTGGTGGAGTCAATACCCTCAGACTCATGCATATGGTTGGGTGTGTGTGTGTGTTGTGTGAGTGTTGCTTGTGTGGTGAGTGAGCACTACCTACAACCTATGGGTGTTCCAGTGAGNGTGTGTGTGTGTGTTGTGTGAGTGTTGCTTGTGTGGTGAGTGAGCACTACCTACAACCTATGGGTGTTCCAGTGAGGGCAATGCCCTCAGGTTCAGATTTTTGTGGACTGGTGTGAAGGTGATTGTGCTGGGACGTGGAATAAAGTTAGATTGCGTTTGGGATCCTTTTTTTCTAGAGACCAAAGGCATCGCCTTTGGTCTTTAGATTCAATAAGATCGTTGTTGTTTTTTTNTTGGGATCCTTTTTTTCTAGAGACCAAAGGCATCGCCTTTGGTCTTTAGATTCAATAAGATCGTTGTTGTTTTTTTATATGATTTGTGTTAATAATGAGTGATTTTTATGGAAACCACTGGATGTTTTTAAAATAAGGTTTTAATGAAATATTAAAGGTATTTGGTAAATATAATGTTTGGAAACTAAAAGTTTTATACGTAAAAGGTGTTGTAGATATTTGTATATTGAAAGAAAGGGACAGAAGGAGACGAATATTAGAACAATATTAAACTAATGTAACACGTAACCNTTGGGATCCTTTTTTTCTAGAGACCAAAGGCATCGCCTTTGGTCTTTAGATTCAATAAGATCGTTGTTGTTTTTTTTATATGATTTGTGTTAATAATGAGTGATTTTTATGGAAACCACTGGATGTTTTTAAAATAAGGTTTTAATGAAATATTAAAGGTATTTGGTAAATATAATGTTTGGAAACTAAAAGTTTTATACGTAAAAGGTGTTGTATATATTTGTATATTGAAAGAAAGGGACAGAAGGAGACGAATATTAGAACAATATTAAACTAATGTAACACGTAACCNGATATTTGTATATTGAAAGAAAGGGACAGAAGGAGACGAATATTAGAACAATATTAAACTAATGTAACACGTAACCGTCTTTTGTAACTATCAATTACTCTGTTTTGAAACGTTTTCTGATAAATATTTTTTCCATTTCCCATTCTCTACCTGGATAGAGGTAGATAGGCAGTTGTTGGGAGGAAAGATGTGGCGGTAGAAGAACCCGACACAAAAGTATGTAAAGGTAGTGTTATAATGTCTGGATGATATGGCTGAAATGTTATGGAAAGTATGGCGTACTGTAGGTTGTTAGTATTAAAGGTCGAATTGCCAAGTGTATTTGGTTTCAATATTTTTCGCAGGAATGGTTGATAGGTTTGTTCTAATAGTATGACTGGTGGGTATCGTCAGATGGAATGATCTGTTCATATTGCCTGTTAGTATTGTTAGTCGGACTATTTGGTTGGCATATTTTGGTTAGATGGTAGATATGACTTTTCTGTACGGTGTNCTGTTAGTATTGTTAGTCGGACTATTTGGTTGGCATATTTTGGTTAGATGGTAGATATGACTTTTCTGTACGGTGTGTTAGTATTGCTGTTATTTTCTAATGATAAGGGATTTGCAAATGGATTGTATGGTCTGTGCAAATGAGCTGTGTGGTGTGATATGTTCTGTGAGTACTGATGGTTAAAATGTTTTCTACTNTGGTCTGTGCAAATGAGCTGTGTGGTGTGATATGTTCTGTGAGTACTGATGGTTAAAATGTTTTCTACTGGAACATTTGATTTGCTGGTCTGTTGGTATGACCTACTGACATGACATTTCGTTATGGCTGGTTCCCTAGGCAAGGTATACTTTATTGAGCGGTGGTATGATCTGGCCATATTGTCTCTACAACATGATGAAATAGTTTGTCAGAGTAATTAGCTGGAATATTTCATAGAAATACCTGGATGGTGGCTTTGTTGTTATGGCTGGTATGAAGGGAACTGTTCGTATAGCCGATAAGGCCTAATGGAATGGACTGCAGGTAGTGACTGATGTTATGGCCTGATCATGAAGTTGGGGTATCACATGTTGGAATATTTTGACCAGAACAATCCATAGCAATAGCTGGTTGTTTCTTTTTGGCAGTGACTATGATATGACATCAAATAATATGAGTTAGTATTATATTTTTTCGTTGGGTAGTTAGAGTTTCCGGGCATATAGTTGATTTATATGGTATTAATTATGGTTATGCGATAGGGAATTCTGGTCGGCATTTTTAATTAGTATTATGGTTTTAGGGGTGAGGACTCTGTTTCTAGCAAATAAAACATTGTCTTAACAGGCTGATGAAAATTAATAAATAATTTAAAATTCATAATATATTATGTATTGTGATAAAGTTACGACAGTATTGAAAATATGTACGTATATAATGGCGAGACTGTGCATAAACTTGTCGCTGTCAGTTTACTTGCATATATGCTTTGAAGAGACATTCTAAAATCTGTAGCATTTGTTCTCTGCAATCACCTCCCCATCCACCCCACATCTACATCTGCTTCCGCATCCACATACCCCTCCATATTCTCCTCCTATGTATACTATACAACAAGCAGAAGAATATTGCACTCGGATACTCTAAACAGGGCATTCGTCTTCTTGTGCGGGTTAGTGTATTGATCGAAAGATTGGAGGTCTGATTGGATGTTTGATTTTAGTATTGATTGGAGGATTTATTGGAGTATTGATANTATTGATCGAAAGATTGGAGGTCTGATTGGATGTTTGATTTTAGTATTGATTGGAGGATTTATTGGAGTATTGATAGAAGGGTTGATTGGAATATTTATTGGAGGGTTGATTAGAATATTGATTGGAGGGTTGATAGGAATATTGATTGCAGGATTGATTCGAGGATTATTATTAGGAGTATTAGAGGATTGATTGGAGGATTGGAGGAGTGATAGAAAATTGGAGGACTTATTGGAGCATTTGTTGAAAGATTTGTCTTCATTGTTGGTTCTGATTTTCTGTTCTGGTAATATCTCATGCCTTTATGGCCTACCAGTATAGTTGAAATGCATGGTTTTATTCTTTGCTTGACAGGTTTTGTCATATACCTTGCTTTATGATCTTTTAGTATGGTATTAGCTTTATCTAAAATGTGTGATTGGGATATTTAGTAGGTTGAGCTAGTGTGAGAGGAAGTTTTTTATTGATGGAATATTTTTATCTTTAGGTGTGATATGTCTGTATGGCTGGCTGTTAACCACGAGGGTGGGAGGTATGATATCATGTTTGTTTGGTTTGGTGGTATGAAAAGAGTTTGTCTTTTATGGTGTGACCAGAATTGTTTAACGACATGATTGGTTTGAGAAGTGGAATGGTATTATGGAATGATTAGTTAGTGCAAAAGGATTAGAGTGCTTGGCTGGTATGGTTGGGTTGGTTAGTATGATTGGATGGTATGATAAGTTGGTATGGTATCTGAGAACTAAGTCTGTAAGGGTGTTACAGATAGTTAATATGATCGTATGGTTGTTATATCTTGGTTGGAATTTATGATTGGAATAATTTGTTGGTTGGTCAGATGGGTATATGTAAAATTGGTTAAGAAAGATGTAATGGTAGTCGAAGTGGTATTCAATATATTTGACAGTTATGATTTATCAGTATGACTGAGGTTGTTGTTTTATATGGTCTCTATCGTTAATAGCATAAGTGAGGTTTGTTTGGTTTAAAGCAGATTATATATTTGGTTTGGATTCTATTTTTCAGTATAAGTATATACTCTTGGCTTTATGACAATACTATCTGTGCCCGCGGCTCCGCTTGCGTGGACTACATAATTATTGTTTAGGTTTTTTTGAAAATAAAGTTGAATTTTACTTTGTGTTAATATTCTATACTACATATATATTATAAAACTCAACGTCTCGGTGAATTAAATAGTAAAAACACTTATTAGTATTTCTCTGTTTTAGATAGATATATGCTACCGCTGAGTTTTTTAATATCTTTTTATTTTACACAATTCTTTACTACATGATATTGTTCCATCTTTAACGGTGTAGAAAGTGTATTGCAAGAGAGCGCGCTGGCGGCAAACTTTTTTCCTACTTGATTAACAATTATCGTTTGTAAATTTTTTGAGATATTTCCTCGCGATAAAAAGTAGCCAATATCACCTTTCATACCTCCAACTATTTCTGTGCAAGAAATTACATCGATCTGTTGCTAGGTTGCGACGTTGTCCCTACTTACAACTTACATTGTTGCAAAGTTATGCTCCAAGCGCTATTTTTAATAAAACGTTTTTCCTGAGAAAATGATATAGCTTTTCGGGATAAAATGTAGCCTATGTCATTTCCCGGACCCCCAAATATCCCTGTGTACAAAAAATCACGTCGATCCGTTGCTCCGTTGCAACGTGAAAGGACAAACAAACAAACACACTTTCGCATTTATAATATTAGTTAGGATGGTTGGTATTGTTATCTCGTATTGTAATCACTGTGATTGGTAGACGTTGTCGTATGACATGTTGGTAAGATATCATTATAGCGAAAGGATTGCTCTGTATTGCACTCAGCGCCATTGGGGTGCTGGAGGTGTGGTATCTGGTAGGTTTTGTCATGCAGTTATTGGTATGGATGGCTGGTATAATTGACTGATTTTTTGGTTAATATGTCAGATACTATTGTTCAGTTTGCTGGAGGGATGGTACCCATTGCATTTTGGGCAGTGTGGTTAGTGGTATGGATATATGTTATATTCGACTGGTTTGTAAGTTGTTGATATGCTCGGCGTGGTCTCTGGGTAAATTGTAGGTAATGTTGGTCTGTTGGTATGTACAGTATGAAATGGGTTGTTGGTATTTTATGCTGTATTGCTTATAAAGATGTATGTGTGCAGTGAGACTGAGACTGATTTTGGTTTGGCATACTGGCAGAAGTTGGTTAGCATGGTTATTGGTATATATGGTTTACCTATTCAGCTGAATTTGTTAGTGTTGTTTGATGCTTGTCATGTTTGGTTCATATCCTCCTCCTTCTCCTCCCCCCCAAAAAATTCGATTGTCTACAGTTATTAATGGATGGAATTTTTGGCTGGAATATTTTAGTTGGTGTGGATCGTGTGGAATGTTGGTTAGTATGCAACTAAGTATATTTATTTCTGGTGCTGGCTGTAGAGCTAATGGTATGGGGAGTATCTAAATGTTTTATAATGTGTATGTGGGCTGAATGGACGATGTATGCTTTAGTTATACTAGGCGGTATGTATATTTAGTCTGGTGTCGATTGAACAGATGGCACGTGTAATAGGTATATTTTATTTTGGTAAAGCCTATGCGGATTGAAAGTTTGGGGTATGCTTTAGTATTATTGGGTGGTGCGATGACTGGTATATTTATCTGGTGTTGGCCTGTAGCTTAAATAGAATGGATATTTGGTCATTAACTGGTCTCAAGTGTATAGTTGCTCGAGCTATGATGGACATTATGATTGGTGTGTTGGGTGGTATAGTTAATTAGTATGACTGAGTTTTAGTTGGGTTTTAGGAAATGGTAAATTGGTTGGTCTGGTATCAGTCGGTAATGCTAGTTTGACAAAGGGTAGCAATGTTTGTGTTGTGGGTTGATCTGTACTGTACAGAAGCCTGGTACCTTGGGTTATGATGGATGGTATGGCTGGTCTGTTGTGTGGTATGATTCACAGTATACCTGTCTGGTGATTGTTGATGTATTTCAAATCGTATGGACTGTGTGTGCTGATGAGTCCTGTAATGCAAATGCAAGGTTGAGTTAAAGTGTTTGGAATGGGTGGTCAGTGTATTTGGCACGTGTCAGTCGGTATGGTGGGTAGTATGGGAAGAAGTTGATTTTGTCACAATGTTTAAACTGGTTTTGCATGGTATGTATTGTACGAATGCTTGGCATGGGTGGTGAATTATTTTTATTACTTTTGGGTGATATGGTGACAAGTAAATATTTTATAGTGTTGATTGGCAGAGCAAATGTAATGGGTGTTTCGTCATGAGTTTGTCTGACCTGTTTGATTGCTTGGCACACGAGAGTTATGGCATTTTATAGATGTTGTGTTGGGTTGAAAGGTATATAGAAGATGGGATGTTGGGTGAACTCGTATCATTTGTTTGATGGATGTTAGAAATTACAGTGGCATGGGCTGTCCTAAAATGTATGGTTCTTTGGTACAATTGAGTTATGGCAGATTTTATAAACAGTGTGTTGGGTGGTATCGATAATTAGTTATGACTGGGTTTTTCTAGGTTTATAGAATATGGGATGTTGGGTGGTCTCGTATCTGTTGTTTTATGGATGGCAGGAATTATTGTGGCTTAGACTGGCCTAGAATGTATGGTTGCTTAGTATATGTGAGTTATGGCTGATGGTATATACAGTATGTTGGGCAGTGTGGATAAGTTAGTAATGACTGGGTTTCTCTTGGTTTATAGAAGATGATACATTGGGTGGTCTGATATCTGTTTGTTATATAAGGTTGATAGATGGTAGGAATGATTGTCTAAAGGAATGGCCTGTGATGAATAATTGCTTGGGTAGGTGTCATGGTGTATTATTATTGCCGAGTTTTTTGGGGTTATAGAGAATAGTGGTGTTGATTTGTATGTCTGAGATTTTCTTAAGTTAATTTGGATGGTGTGGCTGGTCGTTATGTCGTGAGGCATGTAGGTTTTGGCTTTCTTTAGTATATGTTATTTTATTTGAATTGCTGTGGGATGGCTATGCTTATTCTAGAATGTGTTATGTTATGTAAGGTTGGGTTTGGTTTGATTTTCTTGGACTATGATAAGTCATGTTCATTAGAGTATAACAAAAGGACCAAATGAGTACAGGAATATATTTGATTTTTTATATGGTCGGAAAATTACTATGTATAAGGTGAAAATACCTACATGAATGAAAAAAAAATTAAGTTTTGTATGAGGTGAAAGACTTATCTACACGTGAAAAATTCAAGTATTACACAAATTCCTAAAAATATGATGACCTACAGTGAACTTGCCTGGTGGCAAAGAATCCTAAAATTAAATGTAGTCCTTCGCAGACGAAACAATATGGTAATTCTAGAGAGCCTGTAATTCCAGGAGCAAATGAGTTGAGGGGTGAAGCGAAGGTCACAGAATGAGTAATCAGTTGGCGACTAAGGTGAGGTGGAATGATATAACATGATATTAAAATAGCTGGGTGGATTGCATGTGACAGATGTCTTCTTTAGAGAACAGTGAAGGTGACAAAATGAAAATTTTTACAACTCCTACACAATGAAGAAATTTACCCAAGTCCTACACTAATACGGAATAATTCTAAGCTCTTCCATGCATATTATATATAATAAGTCCTACACGAGTGGGTTCGAAAATATTTAGAGTCCCAGCATGTAATATGAATCTGTATAAATGGGGGAACTAAGGTGACTAAAAGTCCTACATGAGTGGTTAAGTATTACACAAGGCGAAATATATTCTAAGTCCTACATTACATGAAACACTTTTTAAATACAACAAAGTTGGTGGATAAGGAATGCGAAATCACTAGATGTCAAAATGATGTCAAAATGGCAGGCATCATGGTGGAACGATAGAACATGATTGTATAAACTGAAGAGCCAAAAAACTGGTACACCTGTCTAATATCGTGTAGGGTCCCCGCGAGCACGCAGAAGTGCCACAAGACGACGTGGCATGGACTCGACTAATATCTGAAGGTATGCAGGAGGCAATTAACAACATGAATCCTGCAGGGCAGTCCACAAATCCATAGGAGTGCAAAGCGGTGGAGATCTCTTCTGAACAGCACGTTGCAAGGCGTTCCAGATGTGGTCAATAATGTTCGTGTCTGGTGATTTAGGTCGCTAATGGAAGTGTCTAAAGACAGAAGAGTGTACCTGAAGCCACTCGGTAGCAACTCTCGATGTGGGGTGTCGTATTGTCTTGCTGAAATTGTCAATGCCCTTCGGAATGCACAATGGACATTAATGGGTGCATGTGATCGTACAGGATGCTTACATATCCTTACTTTCCTGTCAGAGTCGTATCTAGACGTATCAGGGGTCCCTTTTCACGACCACTGCACACGCCTTATACCATGACAGAGCGTCCACCAGCTTGAACAGTCCTCTGTTGACATGTAGGGTCCATGGATTCATGAGGATATCTCCATACCCGTACACGTCCATCTGACCGATACAATTGGAAACGAAACTCGTCAGACCAGGCAAGGTGTTTCTAGTCATCAACAGTCCAATGGCGGTGTTGGTGGGCCCAGGCGGGGCGTAAAGCTTTGTGTCATGCAGTCAACAACGGTACACAAGTGGGCCTTTGGCTCCGAAAGCCCATATCAATGATGGTCCGTTGAATAGTTGGCACACTGGAACTTGTTGATGCCCCAGCATTGAAATCTGAGCCAATTTGAGAAAGGGTTGCACATCTGACACGTTTGATTATTCTCGTCAGTCGTCCTTTGCCTGGTTCTTTCACGATCTTTTTCTGGCCGCAGCGATGTCGAAGAATTGATGTTTTACCGACTTCCGGATATTCACGGTACACTCGTGAAATGGTCGTACGCGAAAATTCAAATTTTACCGCTACCTCGGAGATACTATGTCCCATCTCTCGTGCACCGACTATAACACCCCGTTCAAACTCACTTAAATCTTGATAACATGCCATTGTAGCAGCAGTCACCGATCTAGCAACATTATCAGAAGCTTTTTGTTTTATATAGGCGCTGCCGACCACATCGCGTTACTCTTATTGGTTCCATAACTCTGTTATTTGCATACGCACGCCTATAGCAGTTTTCTTGGCTCTCCAGGGTAAAATCCAAGATTTCGGGTAGAATAAAGGTGAGTAATTGGGAAACAAGATAGTGTACATAAGGGTGGAATGATAGAGTATAATAAAATGTGACAAAGGATAATGTTTTCCAATATGGCGGTTTGAAGGAAGTGGAGCACAAGCGACAGAATGAGTAATTAGCAGGCGACTAAATTGGAATTCCATTGCGTGAAAAATGGCAATTGAATGATAAAGCATAATAAAATGTGACTAAGAGTAATAGAATCCCACATGTGTTTGGAAACAAGTTAGTGGACAAAATGTTGGACAATATGGTGGATAAGGTAACGGCGGGGAACAAGATGAAGGTCGGCCGTAATTGGATCTGTATCCTGAATTCTGTGGCAGAACCTATCAAACCCCTCTACACCAGCAGAACCATTGTCTAAAGTAAGCACAGTGCTTCGTCTTTCGTAGCTGCATCATTGGCTTTACATAACCTTTTTGTACTATTTCATCACCTTCTTGGTTCATAAAATCGATTTCTTGGATCATGTCGTTGGCTTACTGGGTCATCCCATCTCTTTCTTCGGTCAAGCCATTCGTTTCTTCAGCTATGTCGTCTACCTTTTCGGTCGAGGTACCTGTAAGTTACAATATAATGTTCGTAGTCTTCACCAATGTCATCGACAGTGTTTGTCATTGACTTTTCTGAAGGGCCATCCAGTTCTTCGGCTGTGACAACAGTACTACCAACTGGAACACCATCTTCTTTTTCAGACACATCGGTGTCGTTCTGCGATAGGAAAACCTTCAATTTAAGTTTCAGTGCACTGCGACATGAACACACTAATTGTAAAAAATGTTCCTATCCTGTATTTTTACATTGTATCATGTGTGACCTCAATCTTGCATGCAGTGATAGCACTCTTTTCCCGGCCAACTACAATTTATGGTTCACTGATGTAGAAATTGAAGGATGAATTCGGTGTAGAAAAGTTGTAGGTTTGTGGTGAATTAAAATAAATATACGCCCTTTAGCTTTATGGACATATATGAATTTCAATGTTGATTTAGTAAACATGTATATGCAATAATTGAGAGTTTATGTTGTTTCTTACCACCTGACAAATTCTGCCTGCTTTATATAAACCTGAATGTGTAAATTGCTTTTTTGCAAATAAATATAGAATAAAAATTGAAGTACACTCTGAAATGTTAAATTTCACTTTGAAAACAGGACAATTTAATATGTCAAGTTGCAGACTTTGTGGTGTGAAACAAACATACAGTAGGTTGGGTCTCATCGACATTCAGCACAAAAAGTTATCAGCGCACTCTATCCTTGTAAGAATGGACGAATCTGCTCAGAAGGTTGTTTGCAAAGGTAATGTCGGGTCTTGTTATCTGTGAGAGAAACAAGACGCACGCAATGGTGTCCTGATATGTAACATTAACTTCTTCAATGTTTTGCTAACATGTATCAATAAAGTCCAATCCTAGGTAGAGTGGTGTTGATACCACCTTAACCTTACTCATGGCAAATCTTTCCAACACCCTTTTGGTGTAGACCTCTTGAAAAACATTTTTTTGCCTTCCTGTTTGTCCCTGGTGATGACCATCCAAAAACCCTGACGAATGGGACGTAATTCCTTTATATCAAAATGGCTCATGAGAGACTTCTTCGCTTCTTATTCTAGCTGCTTGTCATTTGAAAAAAAAACACACATTGACAGAAAGAGAAACAATCTCACTGGCACCATCCTTGAAATGTGTAAGCACAAGGATCTGCATTTGACTTAGTAAACACAAACATTTCATCAATATTCTTGTTTCAACTTCTCCCAACATGCTACAGGTCATAGAAAATATTCTTCAGATTCCATACATTCCCTTTCTTCAATGCGGTCAATTCTTTATGTGGGATGACGTAAACATTCTCTTCTATGTCTCCATACAAGTGGGTAGTGAGCACATCTGCATGCTTAATTTCGAAACCTTTTCTTGCTGTCAGTGACAGATCATATCTAATACATCAGTACTTGACAACTGGTGAGCAGGTTTCTTAGTAATCAATGCCTTATACTTGGCTAAAACCTTTCACCACAAAACGAGTTTTGAACACTTCTGGCTCTTCACCACTGGTTGGCTTTACCTTAAAAATTCACCTTGTTTTCAGGGGCCTGGCATTCTAGGCAAGTAGACCTCTTCAAAGGTATTGTCCTTTATCAGTGATATCAAATGCTTGCCGATGGCATTTTGCGATCTTTCTAAATGCTCAATTTCAGTGCTTCATCAATGTTGACAGGTTCTT
The DNA here is from genome assembly GCA_002778355.1 of Clitarchus hookeri. Classification (NCBI taxonomy): domain Eukaryota; kingdom Metazoa; phylum Arthropoda; class Insecta; order Phasmatodea; family Phasmatidae; genus Clitarchus; species Clitarchus hookeri. The sequence continues at coordinate 645,751 of NQII01000972.1, read as the reverse complement.
CAGAAGCATTCACTTTTACAGTATAGTAGGTTTCTCTGGTAGTAGGGGTCGTCAAGGAATTCTCTCCAACTTCTCGGTGGTTTCCTCTATTTCTTATATTTTTCCTTATGATGCCCATCATCAAACCGCAAAAAATGTTCATCTTACCTGTGAACTATTTAATTTTCTTTCCCACATAACGATTTGGAGTCATCACCGTGAATTGTTTCAGTCATGGGTGTTTCTTTCGTGATTACTACTGAAAGTTTGCTTTTCTTCCCTTCCATTTTTAGGGAAGATGACGTCCCTGCTGACAGTCACTTTGCTATTCTCGTGAACCAGGAACCGATACCTCTTTACAGGCATCACAGTATCCAAAAAATATAAGATTTTTTGCCTTTGGATGCGATTTTCTTCTGTGCGTCTTTCGTCAAGAACCATGGCATTACAACCACAGACTCGAAAATGTCACAGGGGCGGCTTTCTACCATGCCAGACTTCATAAAGTGTTTTTGTCCCTAGGGAGAGCGGTTCGTCAGAGAGGANTATGTAACATTAACTTCTTCAATGTTTTGCTAACATGTATCAATAAAGTCCAATCCTAGGTAGAGTGGTGTTGATACCACCTTAACCTTACTCATGGCAAATCTTTCCAACACCCTTCTGGTGTAGACCTCTTGAAAAACATTTTTTTGCCTTCCTGTTTGTCCCTGGTGATGACCATCCAAAAACCCTGACGGATGGGACGTAATTCCTTTATATCAAAATGGCTCATGAGAGACTTCTTCGCTTCTTATTCTAGCTGCTTGTCATTTNTAATTCCTTTATATCAAAATGGCTCATGAGAGACTTCTTCGCTTCTTATTCTAGCTGCTTGTCATTTGAAAAAAAACACACATTGACAGAAAGAGAAACAATCTCACTGGCACCATCCTTGAAATGTGTAAGCACAAGGATCTGCATTTGACTTAGTAAACACAAACATTTCATCAATATTCTTGTTTCAACTTCTCCCAACATGCTACAGGCCATAGAAAATATTCTTCAGATTCCATACATTCCCTTTCTTCAATGCGGTCAATTCTTTATGTGGGATGACGTAAACATTCTCTTCTATGTCTCCATACAAGTGGGTAGTGAGCACATCTGCATGCTTAATTTCGAAACCTTTTCTTGCTGTCAGTGACAGATCATATCTAATACATCAGTACTTGACAACTGGTGAGCAGGTTTCTTAGTAATCAATGCCTTATACTTGGCTAAAACCTTTCACCACAAAACGAGTTTTGAACACTTCTGGCTCTTCACCACTGGTTGGCTTTACCTTAAAAATTCACCTTGTTTTCAGGGGCCTGGCATTCTAGGCAAGTAGACCTCTTCAAAGGTATTGTCCTTTATCAGTGATATCAAATGCTTGCCAATGACATTTTGCGATCTTTCTAAATGCTCAATTTCAGTGCTTCATCAATGTTGACAGGTTCTTCAGAAGCATTCACTTTTACAGTATAGTAGGTTTCGCTGGTAGTAGGGGTCGTCAAGGAATTCTCTCCAACTTCTCGGTGGTTTCCTCTATTTCTTATATTTTTCCTTATGATGCCCATCATCAAACCGCAAAAAATGTTCATCTTACCTGTGAACTATTTCATTTTCTTTCCCACATAACGATTTGGAGTCATCACCGTGAATTGTTTCAGTCATGGGTGTTTCTTTCGTGATTACTACTGAAAGTTTGCTTTTCTTCCCTTCCATTTTTAGGGAAGATGACGTCTCTGCTGATAGTCACTTTGCTATTCTCATGAACCAGGAACCGATACCTCTTTACAGGCATCACAGTATCCAAAAAATATAAGATTTTTTGCCGTTGGATGAGATTTTCTTCTGTGCGTCTTTCGTCAAGAACCATGGCATTACAACCACAGACTCGAAAATGTGACAGGGGCGGCTTTCTACCATGCCAGACTTCATAAAGTGTTTTTGTCCCTAGGGAGAGCGGTTCGTCAGAGAGGANGACAGGGGCGGCTTTCTACCATGCCAGACTTCATAAAGTGTTTTTGTCCCTAGGGAGAGCGGTTCGTCAGAGAGGATGCTGTAGATACTGCTTCTGGCCAAAAACCCATTGGAAGGTTGGCTTTGAAAAGCATAGTTCAAGCCTTCTCCACAGAAGGTGTATTAGTTCGTTTTGCTACTTCATTTTGTTGCCGGAATAGCTCAATGTGAGTTGGTGATCACGAAGGTGCCTCCTCATTTCTTCATTGATACCATATCTGATTTTCTTTCTACTTTAGCTTTGAAGTTCTTGAATGCCATTACGATTTCTGATTTTTTCTTCAAGAAATAAACAATTATGATTCGTTATAAGTCATCCATAAATGTAAAAATAAATATGTTCCCGCGGAGTGACGATTCCATGAAGCCACAGAGATTGGAATGAATGGGATCTAAAATATTTTCTGAATGCCTTTCACTCCTTTTGAAAGGCTGGCGTGACTGTGGACCCAATATACATAGTTCACAAGGTCTCTCACGCAGTAATCTTTACCTAAACTTTTCGAGTAGATGATGAATCTTCCCATCTCCTTCCGGTACAAATGACCTAGTCTAAAATGCCTTAGGAAGGTGTTATTTTCTGTGTAGAAACAGTGTCTGGTTTAGGGAGTATTCATACAATATATGAGATTTTTCAATTAGGCTGTAGTAACCAGGTTATATATCTGTTCATCATGCACACAACCTCCGTTATCATCTCTTTTCCGCTACCTTGCTCTCTAAAATTAAATTTACAGCTGAATTTGGTATGTGTAACACATCTTCAGCAGTCAATTCAACTGTTTGAATCCCATTCAAACATTATAAATATACACTTCCGAAAACATCTGAAACTAAATCTGACCCATCAGCAGCTAAGACATTGTTAACGCAATGTTTGGTGTTATGCATTTCACTTACATAATTGATTATGTGAGTTGATGCACAGGAATCTAGACGCCACAATTATTTTATGTTAATCTGTTGGAAGTCTACATCTAGAATGGCTTTCTTGGTTCCACTGCCGAATTTTTTTAAACCACTTGACCCGTCTTTTTGAGACGTCAATTTCCTGTTCGTAAATGAAATGTCGTTTCCCAAAGTACAATTTCTTGATAAAGGGTTGGGATTGTTGCAAATGACGCACTTAAAATTCCTGCATAATTACCTTTCCGCATAAACTGAGGATTCTTCACTCGTGTTCTAATATTCGCATTATAAGTCTCACATTATTTGAATATCCAGTGATGGTATGTGATAGTCTAGTAATCCAGCAGAAAGAAGGTCCCAGTCCACTTATCACTTACTTTGAACTTCATAGTATTTAACTGGTTTGAAATTGTGAAAACTTTATTACAATAATCATCGACATACATATATTTCCAGCGTAGTTGTCACAACAGTCTTTAGTAAGTCGACTCGTCTCGTCGAGCCACATTCTTGGAAATCATTTTATAATGCCTACCATGCCTCTGCTTGGGTTTTGGTGTGATCCATGTAGGAATAATTCGTTTTGTCAAAGAAAAACTACGCCTGAATGATATTTCCTGTCCTTATTCTTCCAGGTGCCATCATTGTCAGTAGCTTTGAAGTTTCTGTCGCTTCCTATAAGTTATCTTGGACTAGACATGCCTTCAGGGCAATCTTCCAAGTAGAGAAATTCTCGCAACCGATGAGTTTTGAAGCGATGGGCAGTCTTGTACCCAACGAACTCATTTTTGGTTGCTTGTAGGTTGGGTTTATCCACGTTCACGAATCTCGTACACAGGCAAGTAAATATCATTTTTTTTTCGATCTTGTAATACAGTTCCGAACACTTACTTTTTAATTTACTCTTGAGCCGATAACCATTGTAAGGTATTATAAATAAGGGAGCGATGTAAATTAATTATCAGAATTAATTAGCTTCAAAACACATACACGTTTATACAACAAAGATAATATAAACTAAGCAGCAAGCAAAGAGTGCACGTGGCATCATGTATCGATCCCAGCTCGTGAATCAATACTCTTACTATTGGAGATATTCCTCTATATCCCTAATACCTTTCGTTCGTTGGTTCGTGTTATTGACTGCCAAATTATATACTTCCTACATTTTTCGTTAATATTTGGGGTTTGTTTTTGGGCTTATTTTTGGCAGCGGCAAAGTACATATAACATAAGTCTTGCATTACGATTTTTATTTAACTTGAAGGTATAAAGACAAAAAATGTTGCCTTTGCGTTAAGAAAAAATTTCCATAATAACAGAACTACCACGGATAAGCAAACACAGGAAAACTACCGTTTTAAGGAAGTTAGTTTTATGTTAAACTCCTAATTGAACATTCCTAACGCTGCTGTTGAGCAACATAAAAAAATATGTTNAGAAAAAAATAACTTGATTGTCAGGTGTGGGGTTCGAACCCACGCTCCCATTCGGGAACCAGAGCTTAAATCTGGCGCCTTAGACCGCTCGGCCAACCTGACACACAACGATTACGAACCTCAATTATCTGAAGAGCATAAATGTTAATGCTATTGTATTTCTCTTTTACCACACATTTTCAACTATAGTCTATTCGCGGTTTCTTAACGTTTTGAATCTAACCTTCAAAAATCACCCCATGTATGACATTCTTTGTTGTTCCCCAAATATACAGCATATCACAAACTTTTTATACTTGTGTTAACAAAAAGTACCTTAGTTTGGGTTAAATTAAACTTTTAACTATAATTTATGCTTACATTCGAAAATTTTTATTTTAATAAATATTAATAAAACAGGGAGTAAATAGGCATATTGGTAATGATTAGTAAGAATTACTTTATTGTGCAGAATATTATGTAACAGAGTGCACACTAATGCAGTGCGTTGTTCCTTTGGCGTAATTTTACAGAATACATTATGATTTGTCTGCGTGAGGCGGAGGAATATTCTGGAAGTAGAACTTTAGAAGGCATCAGAAAAGTTAGAAGTAACAATGAATGGAATGTACGTGCTGTGTTAACCATTGGAATGAACAATAGCTCGTGAATGCTCAGATTATAACCATTTACCAAGAAGGAAAGTCTTCAAATAAGAAAGAATGATCATGCTTCCCGAACCTTANCATGCTCAGATTATAACCATTTACCAAGAAGGAAAGTCTTCAAATAAGAAAGAATGATCATGCTTCCCGAACCTTACAGCCATCGTCGAACTATCATAAATGTAGACGATGAAGTATTCAGTTGTAGTAACTGAAGTGGAATTGAGAGATGCGTCGGGCGCACAACAACCGTCCATTCAGCGTTCTTGACGATGAAAAGAGTTGGAGATGGAGCAGTGACGGCGCGCAAGAGCGAGAGGAACGGGAGTGAAATACCCACCGGCCAACGGCACCGCATGCAAAATTCGTAGTGATTCCGCCGATCATTGACCCAGAATCATCTTGGTCGGTGGTCGCGGCTCTAGCTCACTGGCCACCGCGACCCCTTACGCAATAAAAATGGAGTGGAGAGATATTAAAGGCTCATTAGGGTGAAGCGAGACGAATGCAGAGCAGCACCGGAATGCAAGGGCTTGGGAGACGGGAGATCCCCGAGAAAACTCACCGAACGGCGGTATCGTCCGGCACGATTCCCACGTGTGAAAATTCGGGAATCGAACCCGGTTCGCCTTGGTGGGTGGTGACAGCCGTAGACGCTACGTCAGCGTGGCCCCTAACGTAATTAGAGAACGTCATCTCAGCCTCCCGGAAAGGGCCGCGGTGATGCAGTGGTCAGACTACTCGCCTCCGGCCAAGGTGAACCGGGTTCGATTTCCAGAGCCGTCGTTGCATGTGGGAAAAGTCACAGTTGCTGCTGAAACCCAGCGGGTTCTCTTGGGGTACTCCCATCTCTACCGCCGTTGCATTCTGCCGCTGCTACATCTTCACCTCATTCAACACTCACCAGCGCTTGAGACCTTTCTCTTAAAAACCAAACAAGATGTCTTGTCTCAAGTGTCCCTCGCAGCCCTTTTGACGAAGTAACCTGTGAATGTAAAACAAACGCAGCCAATAGTCTTCGTATATTGTTAAAAAATTGTCACTCATTTACCACAAAAAATACTGGCAAACTACCATCGACACGTTTATTTTAGAAAACGGACTTTCCGTAAATTTCACCGAACTTTCCAAGAAGAGTGCATTGTAAAGGCATTTAAAATACCAATCCAAAGACATGAACTTGTTTTCTAACCGTTTTTCTGGGTCTTTTGGAATCATAATTGTGGTATTTGATGTAACGACTAAAGCAACTTTTTTAGTGTCTATTATAGTTTGTATAGTTTTAGTAGTTGCTAAATATTACAGACCTAAGTGGCGTGGAAATCGTGACTGCCGCAGAAACTAATTTTCTGGTTACAGCGATAAATAAAGCTACGTGTAGACTCGTAATTTTTCGTTACTGGAACCCGAAGTGAATAGGAAATGCGGAGACTTTCCATATATTGTATTTATGAAGCCCAGCTCCGTTTTTTATCTTAACGCATTGCGTTTCTGTAAACTTACAGTACATTTCCGTAAAAGTATCCGTAAATATACGGGAAAATTTTAACATTGCAGGAGACGTGATATGGTCTATCCGCAATATTTTCACTTTTTTTAATAAGACATTTGCGAAACCTCTCCATCTGTAAAAAAAAACTATATTATTTTTTGTTTAAAATGGACATTTACTTACTATATATCATATCTATAAAGCATTGTATTTCATTAAAACTAAATACCAGTTAAAACGACAGAGAAAGCAGTAAGAAATAGCTCTAATGTAAAATATCACTAAACTGAATACGCACGAATGCGGTTAGTTGTCCCTTCTGTGTAATCTTATACTTAAGTGGCTTACCTGGCCACGTGTTGCTGTGGCATGAAATGTTTTGGTTATATTAATTTTTTGAAATTCATTGAATTAAGTATATGTTTTTTGTTTTACCATATTCAGCGCGTGTGAATTAAATGGATGTTTCAAACAGTTAGAATGTTCAAACAGACAGCTGTCATCAAAAGGGCTTCCTGACGCGAAAGCGTGGACAAAATGAGCATTTTGCTGATTTGTGTATATTTGCCAGTAATACAGGTTAAAAAGAAAGTGTTCAAACACTCGTGGNCGTGTGTTCTTCACACTTTTTCAATCCAACCACTGAAAAATCACCTCATGTATGACGTGTTTTGGTTGTTTCCCAATCATGCCATGTATCACAGGCGTTTTTCACTTGTGATCATAAAAGTAATCTTCGTTTTCTTGGTTAAATTGAAATGTTATTAATATTTTATTTATAAATAAAAATTTCATTTATGATNTCAATTAAAAATTTCATTTATAATCGATACGAATTTAAAACAGTGAGGAAACCCGTGTGTTGGTAACGTCTAGTAAGAAATAGTTATCATGCAAAATATTATTATAACTGAGCGCGCACGTATACTGCCCGTTGTTCTTTGGGGGTGATTTTCAAGACTTAGTTAAGCTTTGTTCGCACTAGGCGGAGGGATATCCTGGAAGTAGATCATTAGCAGGGCTTCAGAAAAGTGTGACGTATCCGTGAATGGATTATACAAGTAACTTAGATGTTAATGCGAGACCAATTGTTTTCCCCAGAAGTTGACGAGTTGATTATTGGCGCTGTGTTCATTTCGAGCGCATTTTGTTGTGATTTTGACAGTTAGCTACGGTTTCAAAACAGNAGTTGATTATTGGCGCTGTGTTCATTTCGAGCGCATTTTGTTGTGATTTTGACAGTTAGCTACGGTTTCAAAACAGATTAGTTTTACAGTGATAAACAAGGCCCTGCCGTGGTTACGATTTCAAATATGTATTTATATTGTACATCTCAGTTCTCCTATGCCAAGAAAAAAAATCGTGTGATGAAATATTCTTATTTACATGTAATTCTANATATTGTACATCTCAGTTCTCCTATGCCAAGAAAAAAAATCGTGTGATGAAATATTCTTATTTACATGTAATTCTATATGTGTCCAGTTATATGTAAAATAATGTAATTTTTTCACATATTCTAAAGCTACTATTGTTTAGCAATTGCAGTGGCAGACTTCAATAAATTAAATCGTTTGAAATAAAATCACAGCAAAAATTTATTTCTAAAACACCATCTGTGAGACAGGTGCTGATATTTTGTTTGGAAATTTAACAGATGCGTTCAATTTTTTCTAAGTTCAAATGTTTTTTAAAATAGTGTATATAGGCAAAAATTGCTGGAAAGTCCCTTAACACAAAAGATTTTATTAAGTATGAAAAATATGAACGCTTCCAAAATACATGANAAAAATTGCTGGAAAGTCCCTTAACACAAAAGATTTTATTAAGTATGAAAAATATGAACGCTTCCAAAATACATGAATTGCCTTGTAGAGTGTTTTTTCCACCCCAGTCCAAGGATCACAATTCCAGACTTAGCTGATCAGTTCCATTAATTATATAAATCATTTATTTTTTATTCATATAGGCCTCCATTTGTTTGGCCTAAGAAGTGCGATGCAGAGATGTGGTAGAAAAAACCCGTGATTAACGAAACTGTGAATACTCCATTAAAGTTTACAATACAAATAAATGAATTGAAGCATAAGTTTTAGGACCACAATATTAAGTTGTGATATTTTCTTTGAGGAAAAGCTACTATTTGGAACACTATTAAGTTGCGAAAAAAAAANACCACAATATTAAGTTGTGATATTTTCTTTGAGGAAAAGCTACTATTTGGAACACTATTAAGTTGCGAAAAAAAAATGCAATATTTTATAGCAAGATTTTGTTTTGCTGCAAAATTTTAGTACAGAATCTTTGAAGTTGTCTACAGAATGTCGCCGTACTTATCTTTATTAGCGTGCAGTGAAACTATAGAGTGACGTCAACGGAAATACCGCACGCCAGTCGAGCGCATTGTTTCTCCGTTGCTATTTTTTAAATCAAATATTTTAAAAAGAGGTCTGTCTGTGCCTAGGGCATATCTTAAAATATATTTTTAAGTCCTGTTACTTTTATGATTTTGTTTTGGCTGCATCACTAACCATATTAAAGATGAAGTCATTTTTTATTAGACATATACCGAAAGAAGTAAGTGCATTCTGGATTCAGGAATTCTCTAAATAAGTTCTGTATATATATAAGGTCTGAATTTTATTATTAAATATTAAAGTATGTTATATACATCAGATGGCAAGGACACTGCTGCCATCAGGAAAAACGAACAAGTTAACTTGTATGTTAGGCATTCAATTCACAGTGATTTGAGTTTAGCATAGAATGGAAATGTACACAGAGGTGATAAGAGTCATGGGATACCTCCTAATATAGTGTCGGTCCTCCTTTTGCCAAGCGAAGCGCAGCAACTAGACGTGACATGGACTCAACAAGTCGTTGAAAGTCCCTGGCAGAAATATTGAGCCATGCTGCCTCTATAGACATCCATAATTGCGAAAGTGTTGCCGGTGCAGGAGTTTGTGCACGAACTGACTTCTCGATAATGTCCCATAAATCTTCGATGGGATTCATATCGGGCAATGTCGGTGGCCAAATCATTAGCTGGAATTGTACAGAATGTTCTTCAAACCAATCGCGAACAGTTGTAGCCCGGTGACATGGCGTGTTGTCATCCATTAAAATTCCATCGTTGTTTAAGTACATAAAATCCATGAATCGCTGCAAGTGGTCTCCAAGTAGCTGAACATGACCCTTTCCAGTCAATGATCGGTTCAGTTGGACCAGAGGACCAAGTCCATTCCATNTACATTCCATTTAAAAACAGCCCACACCATTATGGAGCCAACACCAGCTTGCACAGTTCCTTGTTGACAACATGGGTCCATAGATTCGTGGGGTCTGCGCCACACTCGAACCCTACCATCAGATCTTACCTACTGAAATTGGGACTCATCTGACCAAGTCACGGTTTTCCAGTCGTATAGGTTCCAACCAATTTGGTCTCGAGCCCAGGAGAGGAGCTGCAGGCGATTTCGTGCTGTTAGTAAAGGCACTCGAGTCGGTCTTCGGCTGGCATAACCCAGTACAGCCAAGGTTCACCACACTGTCCTGACGGACGCGTCTGTCGTACGTCATACATTGATTCCTGCGGTTATTTCACGCAGTGAAGCTTTCTGTTAACACTGACCATTCTGCGCACACGTGGTTGGTCTCGGTAATTAAGTGCAGGGGGTTGGCCACTGCGTTGTCCATGGGGGTAGGTTATGCATGAAATTAGGTATTCAAGGCACACTCTTGTCTTTGTGGATCTCGAAATGTTTAATTTCCTTACCATTTCCGAAATGGAATGTCCCAGGTGTCTAGCTCCAACTACCATTCCGCGTTCAAAGTTTGTTAATTCCCGTCGTGCGGCAATAATCATTTCAGAAACCTTTTCACATGAATCGCTTGACTACAAATGAAAGCCCAACCAAAGTACTGCCCATTTATCCATTTTGTACGCGATACTACTGCCATTTGTATATTTGCATATTGCTATACCATGAATTTTGTCCCCTCAGTGTATATTGCAATATGTTGTTAGTTTGAACACTACCACCCACAATATTAACATTAACCTAAAATACAAGGGATGTCTATCATTTGCTACGTAAAATTACCATAGTAGTTTAAAAATGAAGGTCCGAGAGCAGACAATTACGGCTGTCTTGTGTAAGGCGCTGTGTCACTGCTAAAGAAAGCCGGTTCATTAGGGTTGAGTTCCACTGGTTTCTCCCTTACCCAGTCTAAAGCACTACGAAAAGAGGAGACAACTAGGCAGTAAGCAGGTTTGAAGACATATACAATTGTTGATATCACCTTTCAACCCTTTCCTTTTCATCCTGCAACCTGCCTGCCCTCGTAGTTCATCTCTCCGCCATATCCTACATCCAAATGACATTTTAATAGTCAGATACTCTGGATCTTTCCTGAAAACTGGTATTGAATTTGTAACTGACTATTGGCAGTTCCTGAATTTATTTACTAAAGCCGTAATTTTTCTAAGTGTTGACGAATTTTCTTTCCTTGCTGTGATGTGTACACACGCAGAATATCTAATTTTGTCACAGTTCGTCGTAATGAAAATTATCCCATTGGTCATGTAATGAATTACGAATTTTAAAAAAACATGAAGAATATACTTCACCTTTTTTGCATTCCATCATAAAAGAATTGTGATCATCATTAATTTCATTCCAGTATAGGTTGATTATCAGTGTACGGGCACCCCTTGCCATGTACAAATTACGAAGTTTATCGTTTGAGTAGCTACTAACATCACATCTCTGGGGAAAATGCCGAGAACATTTTGTGTATGTCAAAAAAGCCTAAACTGCAAATTGTGTACTTACAAATGTTTGAACCATTATATTTTTTAAGTAGAGTTATGTACTATGGGTGTATTACTATGTTATATTTGTGAATCATGGTTTGTATATTATTGAAACTATTAATAGGTATAAGCAACTAAATTAGCGTATTTTTTTCGTCGTGAAGTGTAATTCGTCACAGGTAAACAACTCATCCCTTTAGTGGAATTGTATCCAGGAAGGTAGACTGGCCGCGTGGGTTCAACACTTAAAAACAAAATGTTTGCACTTTTACAAGAAAAAGCCTAGGAAACCCAGTTGCCAAGAAAATCCTTTGTAAAACTACAAACAGTTTCCTTGTAAAATCTGCAAAACATATATTTGTAATATTACAAATGATAGCTTTGTTTTACAACTGACAATTTTAACAAATGACCATTAAATTATTTTTTTCTTCTAGAAAACGAATGTGACAAAAGTTCTTTAAGTGTTTTACGTCATTCAAACTCACAAAATATTAATATTTACACGCAACTACGCTCAACATCGCCATTAAATTGGAAACAAAAAGCTAATATTCGGTTGTAAGTTGTTAATTGAGTGTCGGCCATTTCGCTGAAGCTCGTGGATATGGGTCAGAATAGTACGAACATTTCTTTAGTTCTAATACAAACCCAGCCTTTGTAGTTTAAAAAACGAGTAGTTTTACAAGAAATATTTGTACTGTGACAAGCATTTGTAAAATTATATAAAATTTCTCAGTAAAAAATACAAATCATTTTTACGGTGCGTATGTAACATGGCCGCCAAGATCGCTCGATTCGGACCTCATTGACTATCTTATATGGGACCTTGTGAATGCACAGATTTACAGTATAGCACCTCTTTGAGCGTACTGTGAGCGACATTGGTAATGGAAAGGATAGTCCTCGTATGTTGGTCGCTGCGGGACCAGTCTATGATACGCTGCTATACCCTCAGCATAGTTAATGCTAGTGGATATTTCGAACACCTTTTGTGCACAGAGTGTGACCTAAATTCATAAACCTTTAGTAATCAAGTCATTTCTTTTGTTGCCGACAGAATATGCTTCTGACGAAAAACACATGCATGAATTCACGAAGACTGTACAGGTGTTGCCGACATACCAGATATTGTATGACCCTCACTGGAAACTTTTCGTGTGTTTTAAAAGGAAACAGTGAGTACTAAGTACTTGCAACAAGATGTCCTTTTCCGTTAACTAGGACGTACTGCTCAATAAGACGAGATCAAAATTCTGTGAAAGTTAAAGGCAAAACAATTGTACGCAATCACATGGGTGGTTATCCCGATCATTCTTATGATAGTGTAAAATCTTAACACAGGTTTTTCAAAGGTTCAAGTTCCAAGAAAAGTAAACATTATCCAGAGAATCGTAGTTTAACTCCACGACATCTCAAATACTTTGCAAATATACTTTTTATAAACTAGATTTTCAACTGCGCATATCTCCCTCAGGAGTGGGTCTTGGTTATATGTTGCGCCTACCTCATTTTCCACAAGAAATCACCGTCCGGAATATTTCGGGTGAGTTTCTAAAAAGCCTGTATGTTGATGCTGTATCTAGGAACGTTGACAGTCGCAACAAAAGGCTTTCCTCGAAATTGAAGTTCCACAGAAACTTAACCCAGGAACCAAGAAAATAATACAAGACCAGTAATACACGCATGGAAAGGTAATTGTAATTTAAAAAATTACTGTACTTATTTTAAAGGTGTTTTATTTCATTTCCAAATACAAAACAATCTCCTTGGCATTGAAACCAATCATGAAAGTCTCATCATCATCAGAAAATAATCTGCGGGAATTGTACTGACAAAAGGTTTAGTTTTAAATAACAAAGGTGAGAACAAAGTGCTTGATGGGGGAGGTGAAGTGGTAGCGAGGCATGGCGCATGTTCCACTTCCAGAGATGAGAGACGATGTGCAGCAGCTAGAGCGGGGCTCGAGCAGCGCAGGTGGCGGGGTGGCGAGGAGGTCGCCGTGACGCGACATCGCGTTTACCCGTAGTGTCCGCCACCATGGTGTCCACCGTGTCCGCCGCCGTGATGTCCGCCGCCGCCGCCGTGATGTCCGCCGCCGCCGCCGTAGCCGCGGTGGTGGTCCTCCGCAGTGTCCAGCACCTCCGGCTCTCCAGCCGCTGGCAGGCTCCAGACCACGCACACCGCTACCACCAGCACCAGCAGGCTCATCATCTGCGGGCACGAGCACACCCTACACTCACGCACTGCTTCACTGTCGCACGCCGTTCCCGGTCAAAAACCCTCTCATTTGGAATAACAGTTAATAAATATATTACAATCTAGCTAGGAACCTTAAGTTCCGAGTTCGGTGGAATATACACACTCGCATTATTACTTACGTGGCAATATTTATTTAAAACGGTAGTCAAAGGTTAAGAAATTTGCTGAAAGGGAAAAGTTGCGAGGGCCTCAAAAATGCTCACTGTATCATCAAAAGCCTAAACCTGCACCACTACACCACCTAAACTGGTTATAATATTTTTGACACATATTCACACATTTTAAATTAAACATTTGAAAATCAGCAGATACATGACGTGTTTGCTTCTTATGTATCACAAGCGTTTTATACCTCTGTTAACATAAAATTATTTTATTTTTAATTAAATTTAATTCACTTTGTATTTTATGTATATAGTGTAATATTACATTTATAATGCATATGAATCAACACAGTGAAAAAATGGGATAGTTGCTAATGCCTTGTCAGTATTAGATTTCAAGCAAAATATTATTTAAGTGAGTGCGTACAAATGCGGTGCGTTGTCCCTTTAGTGTAATTTTCTAGACTTTGCTTGTCCTTGTTTTCATGAGTTGGAGGAACAACCTGAAAGTAAAACCTACTCAGGCCTTCAGAAAAGTTGGGAGTAACAGTGAATGGACTACTGTATATAGTATGTTCACGGTTAATTGAGCGCTTTTGAAATAAACCTTCGAAAAATGTCACTACTTCTACCTGCAAACATCTTAACAGGCACACTGAGTGGAATGGACCTTGTAAAGTTAATAACGACACAGGGAAATCAGTTCCATGCTTCAATTTACAAATAAGTGTTAGGCAGTCTTAAACATTTGCGAATACTGTTAATATTTCTTTAACTTTCGGGTTTTTAATACATTTCAGTATAAGAAATAAAAAGTTGCAAAATTAATTAATTTTATAATAATTCTACAGATTCCCACGATAAACGCATGAATAATGCGAATAAAGCCATTAATTTAAGTACGCTTCTAGACATAACAGAAATGAGATTGTTTACTCATATAAGTTCGATGATAACGTAAANGCCATTAATTTAAGTACGCTTCTAGACATAACAGAAATGAGATTGTTTACTCATATAAGTTCGATGATAACGTAAACTGTTTTTGACGCTGAAAGCGTTTGCGAGGTTGAGTGAAACTCTGGTTTCTCTAATCGCAAGTAATAAGGTATGATTTAATTGTAATATTTAGAATAGAATGAATTGTTTAAAATATTGAGTTACGCGCTGAAAGATGTAAACGCGTTGCTCTCGCCATGCGGTAAAAGCACGGCCGTGTGTTTAGCACGTGTGTAGCTGTAACCCGACGTCATCAGACCGTCCCTACGCGCCTTACAGGGCCCGCAACCAGCACGCTCCATTTGTTGCAGATTATGCCTGTCAGACGCGAGCATCGGAATTCCCACGCACTCTCACTTCGAAAGCCTGAACTTCTGGACATGGCTTTATGAACATTACATTTTTCTTTTTATTCTTTCTTACGCCACTGTTTTTCTGGACATTACTTTTGAAAAAAGCAGGTATACCACCACACAATACATGGAATATTCTTTGAATTCGGATCTACTGCCATTGCATTTTTTTTTCCACTCACCTCATTTCTGTCTTGGCCTGTGTATAAATTTGACTCATTATTTTAAGCGCTATAGAAATATATTAATCCCTGGGGCTCAGAAAAATACGGAATGTCAGGTCTTCTCATCTCAAAGGACGCTACACAGTGTTTAACTTCGGTAAATATCTCATCTCGTAAGCAACATAGTTTTTTTTATAGCTTTTATATTATAAATTTCAAACGTTGTAAATCAGCTAAAATGTTTATCTCTGCAGTTAATTTCCGCACTCGGGACATGAGCCAACGATAAATGGCACAAAATGTACTTCATGTGATAGGGCCAAACTTGAAAATTTCTTCGAGCGAAGCCAGCATATAATGAATATATTAAGTGTTGAAATGTAAAAAAAAAAAATTAAGGAAATAGTTATCTGGTTCGAGGTAAATAAAACACTGCATTGCTTTTATTAGTTTTTTCTGTGTGTCTATTAGATAACATTTCTCCAAGTGAAGTGCAAATATTAACATACCATAGAACTTTACAGTCAATATTCATGAGTCTGTCATGTTAGCAAGATCCTAAACCTCTGAGAAAAATAATATTGCAGTGTTACATTAATCATCGTTCTAACGTGTGCAATAAATATAGTTTCACTTGCTACCAATTTAATAACCACATTTTCAGTATCATGTTAAGACGCAGATTAATTCTATATACAATTACATGCCGTGATTACTGTAAGCAATCCGTTTAGCTATTACATTAAAATGTATCTAGTGATTAGTGGTAGAACGTTTATTCATAATTATTTCAAAAGTGCTTAAGCAGCAAAGAGCCTGCTACAAATGATAGCTGTTAACGGAAATATCCTCTCCTTACCTATTGAAAAAGCCATTTTGTTACCTATAATTTGCTGAAGCACCTTGTTATGAAAAAAATTTTAAAGACAGTCCCGCGGAGGTAGCTTGGACCTTTAGAGGCTATTTAAAAAGCATGAGCTCGTTGAATGGTTGTGTATACAGCATGTCTCTGAATCGATGTTGCAAACTTTGTGAGGTACTTCCTGATGCAAAATGTCACAGTAAACATCGTGCGACTTATTTCTTAAAGTGATTGCTGAAGGAGGTTTGCGCCATTGTAGCATGAAATTCTTTAATGAAAATGTTAAAATATATTTTTTATAAACTACTTGTGATTAAACAACGATAATTTGATAAGACCTCTTTAACGTCAGAATTTTAGATAAGAAAATCATTCTCCTTTATAGATTAAATTGAAATTAATGCTTGAGTTTGTCTCCAGAGTGAAAAAAATTACTGTTTCTGGCTTTGCAGTTGGTTAACAGGCCTTTAACGCAAGATGGTCGCAAAACTTGGTCCAGCGAAACTGCGTGCTTACCAGTGGACTATTTTACAAACACATTGACTGGCCAAACTTATTTGACAATACTGATTTCCCTTTGCAGACACACAGTGAAGCTCCATTCGCGTTAGGGAAACTTTCGATACGCTGAGGAATTCACACCTTCAAGTGAGGAACTATTTCAATAACTTTTACAAGCACGTTTGTAACTGAATGCTACCGTGAAAAAAGGTTTTAAAATACCCCAGCACGACTGGATATGTCGGAATGAGTAACCAAACACACACGTTGATATACATTGTCCCATATTATTAGTTACTGGACTCATTCCTGTCTTAGCATTCTTTGTGGTCACAGTTATCAGTTCCTTATTTAACCCAATTTTTTTCCTTCTCGCTAAGTCGCCAGGCAGTGGAGAGATTACCATTAATTACAAAACATATGAATGAATNGCAGATTAAAAGTAACAAGAGAAGTTGTTCTAAAAATAGATTTTTGTGCTTGGAATTTTTATTTAAAATTGAATTTTGAGTATATGGTACATTAAAATTAAATACGCTTTATTTATTTGGCTACATCTGTACATGAATTTTAATGTACCGAAAAAACTTTCTACGGGACATTTAACTATTCGCATATTTAGAAGCCTACTGCATCGCAGATTAAAATAAATAAAATATTTTACTATGAAACTACTTCGAAATGGGTAGAGGAATGCAATATTGCGAAACAATATAATCATTTAATTACTAAATCTCAGCTAATGATTATACACACATGGGTTATAATCCAACAACGTAACGCAATAACAATGTAATACTGTAAGACAATACAGTCATGACATACGTATGAAAATCTTCCCAGAATAGAAAAGTCTTCAAGACTTTTCTATTCGTGAAAATCCTACCGCCAAATTTCATGTTAATACACAATGACGGAATTGCCCCAGTCGCACTTACAGTAATTATTTCATCATCAACATGCATTCATTAATACGTGCGTGATGCCGTAGTATGCAGACAACATAGGAAGAAACATTTTTATAGTTATTTTATTTATGGCTTTAAATAATTAGTAACAATCGGCTTTTAGAGATATCTTTTTCTTATATACAGAAGTAACAGTTGTAACAATTTCATTATTAATAGATATTTGTAATATTTCTAAGAGGAAAAACATTAACATTACACGAGAGTTGGATTTGATATTCAATACAGCGACTTCGGTGCTGGTAAGGAAACCAACGGGTGAATAGTACTACCCAAACAATAAGCGGCGAGCTCTTAATAATATAGGAGCTTCAAAAGAGTTGCAAGCACTATTTCCACGTGTGCCACCGCTGAAAAAATCCCACAAAACCATTAATGTTTGAGTTTGTCTCCAGAATGAAAAAAATTACTGTTTCTGAGTTTGCAGTTAGTTAACAGGCCTTTAACGCAAGATGGTCGCAAAACTTGGTCCAGCGAAACTGCGTGCTTACCAGTGGACTATTTTACAAACACATTGACTGGCCAAACTTATTTGACAATACTGATTTCCCTGTGCAGACACAGAGTGAAGCTCCATTTGCGTTAGGGAAACTTTCGATACGCTGAGGAATTCACACCTTCAAGTGAGGAACTATTTCAATAACTTTTACAAGCACGTTTGTAGCTGAATGGTACCAAGAAGAAAGGTTTTAAAATACCCCAGCACGACTGGATATGTCGGAATGAGTAACCAAACACACACGTTGATATACTTTGTCCCATATAATTAGTTACTGGACTCATTCCTGTCTTAGCATTCTTCGTGGTCAGTTCCTTATTTAACCCAATTGTTTCCTTCTCGCTAAGTGGCCAGGCAGTGGAGAGATTACCATTAATTACAAAACATATGAATGAATCATTAAATTGATCATTTAAGTAAATACACGGGTATTCACGATAAACGTGAGATCGTACAAAAAAAGAACAAAAAAAAACACGAGCAGGAACCACACACATGAGCACGGTGCTCAGGTAGGAACAACACACATGAGAACGGCGCTCAGGTAGGAACAACACACATGAGCACGGCGCTCAGGTAGGAACATCACACATGAGCACGGCGCTCAGGTAGGAACAACACACATGAGCACGGCGCTCAGGTAGGAACAACACACATGAGCACGGCGCTCAGGTAGGAACAACACACATGAGCACGGCGCTCAGGTAGGAACAACACACATGAGCACGGCGCTCAGGTAGGAACAACACACATGAGCACGGCGCTCAGGTAGGAACAACACACATGAGCACGGCGCTCAGGTAGGAACAACACACATGACTGATGATCAGCGCTCTCGTTACCATGTATGGATATCCTGGTTCACTATCATCTGTGTCGATACAGTGTTAAATTTGAATCCCACGCACGGCATAGGCGTGCTTGCATACCATATTTGTGAACAGTTAAGGCATATCACACTATTTATGTTTAGCCTTACGAACGTGTCAACTAATAACACAGCACTATTGGTGCTGGGACCTATCGGAATGTTGGACGCAGAAGTATAATAGGCGAAGGAAATTTCAGAAGCAAACAGGGGCCGTACAACTGCATTTCGGGTTGACTCTCGAATTTCTGCAGTAAGTAACTCATATAAAAACATCAAAGTATCCGCCTAGTATGAGGTTTTTTTGTGTAATAAAAGCAGAGCCAAGACTTTGTTAAGTAACAAGAGTGAAGCTGGTTGACACATATAATTCGGTAGTACGTGTACGTTCAACACTCTGAACGAACATGCATTATTTCTGTTGCTCTAAGGGACTTTTTAATGTAATCGATTATGTCGTTTTCACTTGCATTCTGGTAGTAAGTTTTTAAATACAACCATCTGAAAAATGCTGTTTTTAGCTACGTCAGATGACTAGGAAATAATATTTATACTAAGCACTTGAATTGAAAAGTTGCATGCCTTAGCCATCCAAAGCGAGTGTTATCCTATAGAAACGTATCGGGAACACGCCACAAAGTTTGGTCAAAGAAACGCGTATTTCAAAAAAGTCGCAAAGCTTTTCAAACAACGCATTTCAATCATTAACGAGCAGAACTATCGCACCAGTCAAGACAACGAGTGCCTGAGCTAATGGAAGACTCACCAGTAGTCGACTCATGGTCGCGGACCAGTGAAGATTTCGAGTCCTAGGAAACCTTCTCCCCAAGACACTGCTGACCAGCAGCTCCGAGCCAGGTATATATACCAGGTGAAATCCACACCAGTTTTGTGCTTGTGAGGGGCGTGTGATGTGACTTAGGAAAGTAGGGAAAGGGGACTCACCTCTCTCAGGTGGTTGTTTCCTCTTGTGCGTGAGCCGTTTCTCCTATGGCCGGAGCACAACGCAGTTTTCCTCGTCCCCAGACTTGATCGCCCTGACCTCACGTGAGCCGTTTGCCTTTCGAACCCACCCGTGCCGGGCAGCGACCGAAACACGCGTCACAAGTTGGCTATAACTCTTATACGGTTTTTGAAAATACTACTGTAATTAAAACTTCTAAGAAAGCCCGGCTTGAAAGTGCAAAATATTTTAGAGATGTGTAGCCAACAAACACTTTGTTGATCTTATGTAAACGTCACTATGTTCTATGACAAACCGTGTTAGTTATATTTACGGCTTCTAAAATTTTTCATTTTATAAACTTTTTAATACTGTGGTGTGTATTAAAATATTTTGTTGTCTTGGAAATTAACTCTAAGCATGCGAGTATACTTTGCTGGTATTTAGCCTATCTTATAATGTTAAATTCATAATTAGAACAGCGGCATCGTCCAAGTGTGGAAATCTGGGAATCGAACCCGGTTCGCCTTGGTGGGTGGCGACAGCAGTAGACGCTACGTCAGCGTGGCCCCTGACGCAATTAAAGAACGTCATCTCAGCCTCTCGGAAAGGGCCGCGGTGATGCAGTGGTCAGATTACTCGCCTCCGGCCAAGGTGAACCGGGTTCGATATCCAGCGCCGTCGTCGCATGTGAGAAACGTTACAGTTGCTGCTGAAACCAAGCGGGTTCTATAGGGGTACTCCCATCTCTCCCGCCGTCGCATTCTGCCGCTACTACATCTTCACCTCATTCAACACTCACCGGCGCTCGAGACCTTTCTCTTAAAAACCAACCAAGATATCTTGTCTCAAGTGTCCCTTGCAGCGCTTTTGACGAAGTAACCTGTGAATATAAAACAAACGCAGCCAATAGTATTTGTATATTTTTAAAAAATTCTCACTCATTTACCGGAAAAAGTGCTGGTAAACTACCCTTAAGAAATCTTCGTAAAGTTTACGTAAAATCTTGGACACGTTGCTTTTCAAAAACGGACTTTCCTTAAATTTCACCGAACTTTCCAAGAACTCACGTAACATTTCCGTAAATTTTATGGTTAGGTTTCTGTACTTCTTGTTTTCTAACCGTTTTTCTGGGACCTTTGGAATCATAATTGTGGTATTTGATGTAACGACTAAAGCAACTTTTTTAGTGTCTATTATGGTTTGTATAGTTTTAGTAGTTGCTAAATATTACATACCTAAGTGGCGTGGATATCGTGGCTGGCGCAGAAACAAATTTTCTGGTTACAGCTATGAGTAAAGCTTCGTGTATACTCGTAATTGTTCGTTACCGGAACCCGAAGTGAAAAGGAAATGCGGAGACTTTCCATATATTGTATTTACAAAGCCCAACTCCGTTTTTTATCTTAACGCATTGCGTTTCAGTAAACTTAAAGTACATTTCCGTAAAAGTATCCGTAAATATACGGGCAATTTTTAACAGTGTAGGAGACGTGATATGGTCTGTCTGCACTATCTCCACTTTTTTTTAAATTAGACATTTGCGAAACCACTCTATCTGTTAACATAAAACGATACCATTTTTTGTTTAAAATGGACATTCACTTACTGTATATCATACTTTTAAAGCATAGTATTTAATTAAAAAGAATACAATTAAAACGAGAGAGAAAGCAGTAAGAAATAGCTCTCATGTAAAATATCACTAAACTGAATGCGCACGAATAAGGTCAGTTGTCCCATCTCTGTAATCTTATACTTAACTAGCTTACCCGGCCACGCGTTGCTGCGGCATGAAATATTTTGGTTCTATTCATTTTTGTGAAATTAATTGAATTAAGTATATGTTTTTAGTTTTACCATCTTCCGCGCGTGTGAATAAAATGGATGGCTCAAACAGTTGAAATGGTCAATCAGACAGCTGACATCAAAGACGCTTCCTGACGTGAAAGTATGGCAAAAATGAGCTTTTTACTGATTTTTGTAACTTTGCAGGTAGTACAGGTAAAGAAGAAAGATATAAAAACTCTCGTGGGAACGAAAGGAAGATTTATTAAAAAAACAGAATGAAAATTGGTTGTTTTTTTCGGAAGTTATATGCGTCCAAACAAACGGACACAACATTTATTATATATATATACATGAGGCGTTGTAGGCACGAGACGGAGGAATAGGTCGGAAGTGGAACTTTAGAAGAGCTTTAGAAAAAGTTGGAAGTATCCAGGAATGGATTGTAATTGCTGATCTTCACTTGCGAGTCTGGTGGCCTCACATGAACCAGCAGCTGTATGCTGGCTTGTCTGTTCAGCAACCATTGCCTGCGTCGGCGCCATTAATGACGTCGGCGATGTCACACACGCCGAACTCATCGGCACTAGCTCCCTCGCATGCAGCATGCACTGTCATGTTCTATTCGCGTTTTCTTCACACTTTTTAAATCCAACCACTGAAATATCAGCTCATGTATGACGTGTTTTGGTTGTTTCCCAAACATGCCATGTATCACAGGCGTTCTTCACTTGTAATCATAAAAGTAATCTTCGTTTTCTTGGTTAAATTGAAATGTTATTTATATTTTATCTATAAATTAAAAATTTCATTTATAATCGATACGAATTTAAAACAGTTAGGAAACACGTGTGTTGGTAACGTCTAGTAAGTAATAGTTATGGAACATATTATTACAACTGAGCGCGCACGTATACTGCGCATTGTCCTTTGGGGTGATTTTCAAGACTTAGTTAAGCTTAGTTCGCACTAGGCGGAGGGATATCCTGGAAGTAGATCATTAGCAGGGCTTTAGAAAAGTGTGAAGTATCCGTGAATGGATTAAACAAGTAACTTAGATGTTAATGCGAGACCAATTGTTGTCCCCAAAAGCTGACCAGTTGATTAATGCCGTTGTGTTCATTTCGATCGAATATTGTTATAATTTTGACAGTTAGCTATGGTTTCAAAACAGTTTAGTTTTACAGTATTAAGCAAGGCCCTGTCACAGTTACGATTTCAAATATGTATTTATATTATACATCTAAGTACTCCTATGCCAATCAAAAAAAAAAAAAGTCGTACGATGAAACATTCTTATTCACGTGTAATTCTGACAGGTGTCCAGTTATACGTAAAGTAATGTAATTTTTTCACATATTATAAAGCTACTATTGTTTAGCAATTGCAGCGACAGAGACTTCAATAAAAAAAGGCCTTTAAAAATACAATCACCGCAAAAGTTTATTTCTAAAACACCATCTATGAAACAGCTACTGATATTTTGTGTAGAAATTAAACAGATGGGTTCACTTTTTCTTAGTGTAGTGTTTTTTCAAAAGGGTGTACATTGGCAAAAATAATTGGAACATTTTTTATCACAAAATATTTTATTAGGTAAGACATATAGGAAGGCTCGCAAATACATGGGTTGCCTTGTAGAGTGTTTTGTCCACCCCTGCCCAAGGAATACATTTACACACCTAGCTGATCAGTTGCATTAATTACATAAACCATTGATTTTTTATCCATGTAGGCCTGCACCTGTTTAACATAAGAAGTGCGATGCAGAGATTTGGTAGAAAAAACCCGTGATTAACTAAACTGTGGAATACTCCATTAAAGTTTACAATCCAAACAAACGTTTGAAGTATATTTGTTTAAGGCCAAAAAATTAGGTTGTGTTATTTTCTTTGAAGAATAGCTACTATTTGGAACAGTATTCAATAAAGAAAAAATGCAATATTTTATAGCAAGATTTAGTTTTGCTGCAAAATTGTTAGTACAGAATCTTTAAAGTTATCTTTAGACTGTCGCCATACTTTTATCTTTATTAGCGTGCAGTGAAACTGTAGAGTGACAGCAGGCGGAAATACCGCACTCCAGTTGAGCGCCTTGGGCGTAGAGGCGATTATACAAGTGGAGAGTAGCAAGAATCGGCCTTAAAACTCATGCGTTTTGACTTCTTGAACGCATACTTTGGGTGTTGATTGGCGTAACCCCTAGGAGGTGGTCTCTCTATTCCATCTTGAATTAATTTTTGTATCTCCGTGGCCTAGTTTTAAAATAAAATATTTTATAAAGAGGTCTGTCAGTGCCTGGGGCATATCTTAAAATATATTTTTAAGTTCACGATAATTTTATGATTTTGTTTTGGCTGCGCCAGTAACCATATTAAAGATTAAGTAATTTTTTATTAGACATATGCCGAATAAAGTAAGTGCATTCAGGTTACAGGAATTCTCTAAATAATTTCTGTATATTTTAATAACGGCTGAATCTTAATACTAAATCTTACAATATGTTATATACGTTAGATGGCAAGGACACAACTACCTTCAGGAAAAATGAACAAGTTAACTTGTATGTGACGCATTCCATTCACTGCGATGTGAGTTTAGCATAGAATGGAAATATATGTTGCAATAATGTGATAGTTTTAACACTACCACAAACAATATTAACATTAACCTAAAATACAAGGTATTACCACAGTAATTTAAAATGAAGGTCCGAGAGCACACAATTACGGATGCCTTGTGTAAGGCAATGTGTCACTGCTAAAGAAAGCTGGTTTTTTTTTTTTTTTTTTTTAGTGGAGCTCCACTGGTTTCTCCCTTCCCTAGTCTTAAGCACTTCGCAAAGAGGAGACAACTAGGCAGTAAGCAGGTTTGAAGACATATACAACTGTTGATATCACCTTTCAACCCTTTCCTTTTCATCCTGCAACCTGCCTGCCCTCGTAGTTCATCTCTCCGCTGTATCCTACATCCAAATGACATTTTAATAGTCAGATACTCTGGATCTTTCCTGAAAACTGGTATTGAATTTGTAACTGACTATTGGCAGTTCCTGAATTNATCTCTCCGCTGTATCCTACATCCAAACGACATTTTAATAGTCAGATACTCTGGATCTTTCCTGAAAACTGGTATTGAATTTGTAACTGACTATTGGCAGTTCACTGAATTTCTTTACTAATGCCAGTATTTTTTCTAAGTGTTGACGAATCTTCTTTCCTTGCTGTGATGTGTGCACACGCAGAATATATAATTTTGCCACATTTCTTCGTAATGAAAATTATCTCATAGTTCATATTCTGAATTACGATTTGAAAAAAAAAATAAAGAATTGACTTCACCTACTTTTGCATTCCATCACATTTTTATTGCCATCATCATTAATTTCATTCCAGTGAAGGGTGACTATCAGTTTATGGGCACCCCTTGCCATGTATAATTTACAAAATTTATCGTTTGAGTAGCTACTAACATCACATCTCTGGGGAAAATGCTGAAGACATTTTGTGTATGTCAAAAAAGCCTAAACTGCAAATTGTGTAGATACAAATGTTTGAACCATTATATTTTATAAGTAGAGTTATGTACTATGGGTGTATTACTATGTTATATTTGTGAGTCATGGATTGTATATTATTGAAACTGTTAATAGGCATGAGCAACTCAAAAAGCGTATTTTTTTTCGACGTGATGTGTACTTTGTCACAGGTAAACAACTCATCCCTTTAGTGGAATTGTATCCAGGAAGGTAGATTGGCCACATGGGTTCAACACTCTAAAACAAAATGTTTGTACTTTTACAAGAAAAAGCCTTGGAAACCCATTTGCCAAGAAATTCCTTTGTAAAACTACAAACAGTTTCCTTGTAAAATCTGCAAAACCTAAATTTGTAATATTAGAAATGATAGCTTTGTATTACAACTGACATTTTCAAAAATGTACATTAAATTATTTTCTTCTTCTAGAAAACAAATGTGACGAATTAATAAATGAGAACATCTGAAAAAAAATTTTCAAAATATATATAATGAAAAAAAAAAATCACACTTTCCTAGCATCCTTATATTATTAGCCTGCACTATTAACCATTAGCTTTGCGTTACTTACGAACTTAGCCTTTATTATTGTATTAAATGTAACTCCAAGTACTTACAAAATGTTATGGAAGTTCTTGATTAAAAATAATACATTTAGTGGTACTGTATTTTAAGAGTTTCGTGTACATAGGAAACATCAACAGTTAATGAGTAACATGGTCACGTTTGATTGAAATTGTCTCTTCATTATGATTAATTGAATTCTTCAAGCGTTTTTCGTTATTCAAACTCACAAAACATTTAATTTTACACGCAATTACTCTCAACATCGCCATTAAATTTGAAACAAAAAGCTAATATACTGTTTTAGGTTGTTAGTTGAGTGTCCGCCATTTCGCTGAAGCTCGTGGATATGGGTCAGTATAGTACAAACTTTTCTTTAGTTCTAATACAAACCCAGAACTTTATAGTTTAAAAAACGAGTAGTTTTACAATATAAATATTTGTACTGTGACAAGCATTTGTAAAATTATTAAAAATTTCTCAATAAAAAATACAAATCAGTTTTACGGTGCATATGTAACATGGCCACCAAGATCTCTCGTTTTAGGCCTTATTGATTATTTTAATGGGACCTTTTGAATGCACAGATTTACAGTAGAGCACCTCTTTGAGCGGACTGTGAACGACATTGGTAATGTAAAGGATAATCCTCGTATGTTGGTCGCTGCGGGGCCAGTCTATGATACGGTGCTGTCCCCTCAGCACAGTTAATGCTAGTGGACATTTCTAACACCTACTGTCCTCACCGTGTGACCTAAATTCATAAACCTGCAGTAATCAAGTCATTAATTTTTCTGCCGACAGTATTTGCTTCTGGCGAAAAACACGTGTATGATTTCACGAAGACTGTACAGGTATGGCCTACATACCCTACAGTGCATCGCCGTTACTGGAAAATGTTCGTGTGTTTTAAAAGGGAACAGTGTGTACTAAGTACTTGCAACATAAATTACATTTTCTGTTAACTAGGACGTACTGCTCAATAAGACGCCATCAAAATTCCGTGAAAGTTAAAGGCAAAACAATTGTATGCAATCACATGGGTGGATATACCGATTATTTTTATGATAGTGTAAAATCTTAACACAGGTTTTTCAAAGGTTCAAGATCCAAGAACAGTAAACATTATCCAGAGAATCGTAGTTTAACTCCACGTCATCTCAAATACTTTGCGAATATACCTTTTATAAACTAGATTATCAAGTGCGCATATCTAACTTAGGAGTGGGTCTAGATTACAGGTTGCACCTACCTCATTTTCCACAAGGAATCACCTTCCGAAATATTTCGGGTGAGTTTCCAAAAAGCCTGTATGTTGTTGCTGTATCTAGGAACGTTGACTGTCGCAACAAAATACTTTCCTGTAAATTGATGTTCCACAGAAACCTAATACAGGACCCAAGAATTAATACAAGACCAGTGAAACACGTATGGAAAGGTAATTGTAGTATAAAAAATCACGGTACTTATTTTAAAGGTGTTTTATTTTATTTCAAAATACAAAACAATCGCCTTGCCAATTAAACCAATCATGAAAATTTCATCATCACCAGAAAATAATCTGCGGGCCTTGTACTGACAAAAGGTTTAGATTTAAATAACAAAGGTGCGAACAAAGTGCTTGATGGGGGAGGTGAAGTGGTAGTGAGGCATGGCGCATGTTCCAGTGATGAGAGACGATGTGCAGCAGCTAGAGCGGGGCTCGAGCGGCGCAGGTGGCGGTGTGGCGAGGAGGTCGCCGTGACGCGACATCGCGTTTACCCGTAGTGTCCGCCACCATGGTGTCCACCGTGTCCGCCGCCGTGATGTCCGCCGCCGTGATGTCCGCCGCCGCCGCCGTAGCCGCGGTGGTGGTCCTCCGCAGTGTCCAGCACCTCCGGCTCTCNAAGGTTTAGATTTAAATAACAAAGGTGCGAACAAAGTGCTTGATGGGGGAGGTGAAGTGACAGTGAGGCATGGCGCATGTTCCAGTGATGAGAGACGATGTGCAGCAGCTAGAGCGGGGCTCGAGCGGCGCAGGTGGCGGGGTGGCGAGGAGGTCGCCGTGACGCGACATCGCGTTTACCCGTAGTGTCCGCCACCATGGTGTCCACCGTGTCCGCCGCCGTGATGTCCGCCGCCGCCGCCGTGATGTCCGCCGCCGCCGCCGTAGCCGCGGTGGTGGTCCTCCGCAGTGTCCAGCACCTCCGGCTCTCCAGCCGCTGGCAGGCTCCAGACCACGCACACCGCTACCACCAGCACCAGCAGGCTCATCATCTGCGGGCACGAGCACACCCTACACTCACGCACTGCTTCACTGTCGCACGCCGTTCCCGGTCAAAAACCCTCTCATTTGGAATAACAGTTAAGAAATATATTACAATCTAGCTTTGGACGTTAAGTTCCGAGTGCCGTGGAATATACACACTCGGATTATTACTTACGTGGCAATATTTATTTAAAACGGTAGTCAAAGGATAAGAAATTTGCTGAAAGGGAAATGTTGCGAGGGCCTCAAAAGTGCTCACTGTATCATCAAAAGCCTAAACCTGCACCACTCCATCCACCTACACTGGTTATATTATTTTTGACACATATTCACAAATTTTAAATTAAACATTTGAAAATCAGCAGATACATGACGTGTTAGCTTCTTATGTATCACAAGCGTTTTATACGTCTGTCAAAATAAAAGTATTTTATTTTTAATTAATTTTAATTCACTTTGTATTTTATGTATATAGTGTAATATTACATTTATAATGAATATGAATCAACACAGTGAAAAAATGGGATAGTTGCTAATGCCTTGTCAGTATTAGATTTCAAGCAAAATATTATTTAAGTGAGTGCGTACAAATGCGGTGCGTTGTAAATTTAGTGTAATTTTCTAGACTTTGCTAATCTTTGTTTGCATGAGTTGGAGGAATAACCTGAAAGTAAAACCTACTGAGGCCTTCAGAAAAGTTGGGAGTAACAGTGAATGGACTACTGTATATAGTATGTTCACGGTTAATTCAGCGCTTTTGAAATAAACCTTTGAAAAATGTCACTACTTCTACCTGCAAACATCTTAACAGGCACACTGAGTGAAATGGACCTTGTAAAGTTAATAACGTCACAGGGAAATCAGTTCCATGCTTCAATTTACGAATAAGTGTTAGGCAGGCTTATACATTTGCGAATACTGTTAATATTTCTTTTACTTTCGGGTTTTTAATACATTTCAGTTTAAGAAATAAAAAGTTGCAAAATTAGTTAATTTTCTTATAATTCTACAGATTCCCACGATCAACGCATGAATAATGCGAATGAATCCATTAATTTAAGTACGCTTCTAGACATAACAGAAATGAGATTGTTTACTCATATAAGTTCGATGATAACGTAAACTGTTTTTGACGCTGAAAGCGTTTGCGAGGTTGAGTGAAACTCTGGTTTCTCTAATCGCAAGTAATAAGGTATGATTTAATTGTAATATTTAGAATAGAATGAATTGTTTAAAATATTGAGTTACGCGCTGAAAGATGTAAACGCGTTGCTCTCGCCATGCGGTAAAAGCACGGCCGTGTGTTTAGCACGTGTGTAGCTGTAACCCGACGTCATCAGACCGTCCCTACGCGCCTTACAGGGCCCGCAACCAGCACGCTCCATTTGTTGCAGATTATGCCTGTCAGACGCGAGCATCGGAATTCCCACGCACTCTCACTTCGAAAGCCTGAACTTCTGGACATGGCTTTATGAACATTACATTTTTCTTTTTATTCTTTCTTACGCCACTGTTTTTCTGGACATTACTTTTGAAAAAAGCAGGTATACCACCACACAATACATGGAATATTCTTTGAATTCGGATCTACTGCCATTGCATTTTTTTTTCCACTCACCTCATTTCTGTCTTGGCCTGTGTATAAATTTGACTCATTATTTTAAGCGCTATAGAAATATATTAATCCCTGGGGCTCAGAAAAATACGGAATGTCAGGTCTTCTCATCTCAAAGGACGCTACACAGTGTTTAACTTCGGTAAATATCTCATCTCGTAAGCAACATAGTTTTTTTTATAGCTTTTATATTATAAATTTCAAACGTTGTAAATCAGCTAAAATGTTTATCTCTGCAGTTAATTTCCGCACTCGGGACATGAGCCAACGATAAATGGCACAAAATGTACTTCATGTGATAGGGCCAAACTTGAAAATTTCTTCGAGCGAAGCCAGCATATAATGAATATATTAAGTGTTGAAATGTAAAAAAAAAAAATTAAGGAAATAGTTATCTGGTTCGAGGTAAATAAAACACTGCATTGCTTTTATTAGTTTTTTCTGTGTGTCTATTAGATAACATTTCTCCAAGTGAAGTGCAAATATTAACATACCATAGAACTTTACAGTCAATATTCATGAGTCTGTCATGTTAGCAAGATCCTAAACCTCTGAGAAAAATAATATTGCAGTGTTACATTAATCATCGTTCTAACGTGTGCAATAAATATAGTTTCACTTGCNATTTTTTTTCCACTCACCTCATTTCTGTCTTGGCCTGTGTATAAATTTTACTCATTATTTAAAGCGCTAGAGAAATATATTACGTCCAGGGGCTCAGAGAAATACGGAATATCAGGTCCTCTCATCAGAAAGCACGCTATACAGTGTTTAACTTAAGTAAATATCTCATCTCGTGAGCGACGTAGTTTCTTGTTATAGCATTAACAATATAAATGTAAATCAATGTAAATCGGCTTAAATGTCTTCCTCTGCAGTTAATTTCCGCACTCGGGACATGAGCCAATGCTAAATGGCACAAAATGCACTTCACGCGATGAAGCCAAACTTGGAAATTTCTTCGAGCCAAGCCAGCATACAATGAATATATGATGTGTTGAAATGAAAAAAAAAAAAAAAAAAAACAGTTGTCTGGTTTGATATAAATGAAACACTATTGCTTTTGTTAGTTTTTCTGTGTATCTATTAGATAACATTTCTCCAAGCGAAGTGCAAATATTAACATACCAATGAACTTTACAGTCAATATTCATTAGTCTGTCGTGTTAGCAAGATCCTAAACCTCTGAGAAAAAATAATATTGCAGTGTTAATTTAATCAACATTATCATATAATTAATAACCACATTTTCAGTAACATGCTAAGACGCAGAATAATTATATATACAATTACATGGCGTCCCCACTGAGATCTATCCCTTTAGAGAGTACATTAAAATGTATCTCTTGGTTAGGGGTAGAACGTTTATTCAAAGTATGGTTTCAAAAGTGCTTAAGTAGCAAAGAGCCTGCTACAAATGACAGCTGTTAACGGAAATATCCTCTCCTTACCTATTGAAAAAGCCATGTTGTTACCTATATTTTACTAAAGCACCTTGTTATGAAAAAAATTTTATGGACAGTCCCGCGGAAGTAGCTTGAACGTTAAGAGGCTATATAAAATGTATGTGTTCGTTGAGGGGTTGTGTACAGCATGTCTCTCAATATATGTTACAAACTTTGTAAGGCACTTCCTGATGCAAAATGTCACAGTAAACATCGTGCGACATATTTCTTAAAGTTATTACTGAAGGAGGTATGTGCCACTATNAAAGTTATTACTGAAGGAGGTATGTGCCACTATAGCAAGAAGTTCATTAATGAAACTTTTAAAATATATTTGTTATATACTATGTGAGATTAAACAACGATAAATTGATAAGACGTCTTTAATGTCAGAATATTTTATTAATAAAATCATTATCCTCTATAGATTAAATTGAAATTGTCGGATTATGACCACATAAAGAATATTTAAATATCTACATTTTCTCTGGTTTTGATGCTTGAAATCAAAATGTACACAGTGACTTCCAGGGTTACTTAAGCAAAACATTCTCATGACAACCGTGTTAAAGAAATGAGTGCACTAATCTTCAAAGGGTGCAACGGCAATGCTACGTGGGTAGACATCTTTACAACCCGCGAATTTAGCACAAGTGTGTGACAGAGTATTGTGAGGATGTCTGTGAAGATATACAAATCACCGTATTTATTACAGATCGAAATGCTTACTACAAATAATATAGAACATTATACAAAACATTCATTTTAATTGGTAAGAAAGTATTTGATCGGTCTGAATAGAGTTACTTGATAATTAACTTAGTAACACCATACACTGTTAAGAATTTCTGCCAAACTTCGTAAACTGTAATGGAAATTTGTAAACTACACGTCGCATTGAAATAATACCACATATCATGCTGCAAATATAGGGATTTTAAGCGTCACTATTGTATGAAGTAAAAGAATTTGGTATACATTTGACTTTTTCGTAAGCAAATGCAGTGACAATATCTTCAATATATGGGAAAAACATTTACCATTCGCGCCGAATCTCTATACGTTAACGCTGATATTATTTTCTTATGCATTAATCTTTAGTGCATTCTTTGCATTCGCTGTTGGCGGGTTTGCGAATTAATTTACAGCAAATAGCAGCTTTGCCCATCAGGAATTTGAAATTTTGTGTTTGCAGATTAAAAGTAACAAGAGAAGTTGTTCTAAAAATAGATTTTTGTGCTTGGAATTTTTATTTAAAATTGAATTTAGAGTATATGGTACATTAAAATTAAATACGCTTTATTTATTTGGCTACATCTGTACATGAATTTTAATGTACCGAAAAAACTTTCTACGGGACATTTAACTATTCGCATATTTAGAAGCCTACTGCATCGCAGATTAAAAGAAATAAAATATTTTACTATGAAACTACTTCGAAATGGGTAGAGGAATGCAATATTGCGAAACAATATAATCATTTAATTACTAAATCTCAGCTAATGATTATACACACATGGGTTATAATCCAACAACGTAACGCAATAACATTGTAATACTGTAAGACAATACAGTCATGACATACGTATGAAAATCTTCCCAGAATAGAAAAGTCTTCAAGACTTTTCTATTCATTAAAATGCTACCGCCAAATTTCATGTTAATACACAATNCATTAAAATGCTACCGCCAAATTTCATGTTAATACACAATGACGGAATTGCCCCAGTCGCACTTACAGTAATTATTTCATCATCAACATGCATTCGTTAATACGTGCGTGATGCCGTAGTATGCAAACAACATACGAAGAAACATTTTTATAGTTATTTTATTTATGGCTTTAAATAATTAGTAACAATCGGCTTTTAGAGATATCTTTTTCTTATATACAGAAGTAACAGTTGTAACAATTTCATTATTAATAGATATTTGTAATATTTCTAAGAGGAAAAACATTAACATTACACGAGAGTTGGATTTGATATTCAATACAGCGACTTCGGTGCTGGTAAGGAAACCAACGGGTGAATAGTACTACCCAAACAATCAGCAGATAGCTCTTAATAATATAGGAGCTTCAAAAGAGTTGCAAACAATATGTACTCGTGTGCCAATGCTGAACAAATCCCACAAAAACATTCATGCTTGAGTTTGTCTCCAGAATGAAAACAATTACTGTTTCTGGCTTTGCAGTTGGTTAACAGGCCTTTAACGCAAGATGGTCGCAAAACTTGGTCCAGCGAAACTGCGTGCTTACCAGTGGACTATTTTACAAACACATTGACTGGCCAAACTTATTTGACAATACTGATTTCCCTGTGCAGACACACAGTGAAGCTCCATTCGCGTTAGGGAAACTTTCGATACGCTGAGGAATTCACACCTTCAAGTGAGGAACTATTTCAATAACTTTTACAAGCACGTTTGTAACTGAATGCTACCGTGAAAAAAGGTTTTAAAATACCCCAGCACGACTGGATATGTCGGAATGAGTAACCAAACACACACGTTGATATACATTGTCCCATATTATTAGTTACTGGACTCATTCCTGTCTTAGCATTCTTTGTGGTCACAGTTATCAGTTCCTTATTTAACCCAATTTTTTTCCTTCTCGCTAAGTCGCCAGGCAGTGGAGAGATTACCATTAATTACAAAACATATGAATGAATCATTAAATTGATCATGTAAGTAAATACACGGGTATTCACGATAAACGTGAGATCGTACAAAAAAAGAACAAAAAAAAACACGAGCAGGAACCACACACATGAGCACGGTGCTCAGGTAGGAACAACACACATGAGAACGGCGCTCAGGTAGGAACAACACACATGAGCACGGCGCTCAGGTAGGAACAACACACATGAGCACGGCGCTCAGGTAGGAACATCACACATGAGCACGGCACTCAGGTAGGAACCGCACACATGTCTGACGATCAGCGCTCTCGTTACCATGTATGGATATCCTGTTTCACTACCATCTGTGTCTATACAGTGTTAAATTCTAATCCCACGCACGGCATAGGCGTGCTTGCATACCATATTTGTGAACAGTTAAGGCATATCACACTATTTTTATTTAGCCTTACGAATGCGTTAACTGATAACACAGATTTCCACATACTATTGGTGCTGAGACATATCAGAATTTCGGACGCAGAAGTTTAATAGGCGCAGGAAATTTCAGAAGCAAACAGAGGCCGTACAACTGCATTTCGGGTTGACTCTCGAATTTCTGCAATAAGTAACTCCTATAAACACATCAAAGTATCCGCCTAGTATGAGGTTTGTTTGTACGTTAAAAGCAGAGCCGAAACTTTGTTAAGTACCAAGAGTGAAGTTGGTCGACACATATAAATCGGTAGTACGTGTACGTTCAAGACTCTGAACGAACATGCATTATTTCTGTTGCTCTAAGGGACTTTTTAATGTAATCGATTATGTCGTTTCACTTGCATTCTGGTAGTAAGTTTTTAAATACAACAATCTGAAAAATGCTGTTTTTAGCTACATCAGATGACTAGGAAATAATATTTATACGAAGCACTTGAATTGAAATGTTGCATACCTTAGCCGTCAAAAGCGAGTGTTATCCTATAGAAACGTATCAGGAACACGCCACAAAGTTTGGTCAAAGAAACGTGTATTTCAAAAAAGTCGCAAAGCTTTTCAAACAATGCATTTCAATCATTAACGACCAGAACTATCGCACCAGTCAAGACAACGAGTGCCTGAGCTAATGGAAGACTCACCAGTAGTCGACTCATGGTCGCGGACCAGTGAAGATTTCGAGTCCTAGGAAACCTTCTCCCCAAGACACTGCTGACCAGCAGCTCCGAGCCAGGTATATATACCAGGTGAAATCCACACCAGTTTTGTGCTTGTGAGGGGCGTGTGATGTGCCTTAGGAAGGTAGGGAAAGGGGACTCACCTCTCTCAGGTGGTTGTTTCCTCTCGTGCGTGAGCCGTTTCTCCGATGGCCGGAGCACAACGCAGTTTTCCTCGTCAGCAGACTTGATCGCCCTGACCTCACGTGAGCCGTTTGCCTTTCGAACCCACCCGTGCCGGGCAGCGACCGAAACACGCGTCACAAGTTGGCTATAACTCTTATACGGTTTTTGAAAATACTACTGTAATTAAAACTTCTAAGAAAGCCCGGCTTGAAACTGCAAAATATTTTAGAGATGTGTAGCCAANGAAAATACTACTGTAATTAAAACTTCTAAGAAAGCCCGGCTTGAAACTGCAAAATATTTTAGAGATGTGTAGCCAAAAAACACTTCGTTGATCTTATGTAAACGTCACTATGTTCTATGACAAACCGTGTTAGTTAAATTTACGTCTTCTGATATTTTCATTTTGTAAAATTTTTTATACTGCAGTGTGTGTATTAAAATATTTTTTTGTCTTGGAAATTAACTGTAAGCATGCGAGTATACTTTGCTGGTATTTAGCCTATATTATAATGTTAAATTCATAATTATACCAGCGGCATCGTCCAAGTGTGGAAATCTGGGAATCGAACCCAGTTCGCCTTGGTGGGTGGCGACAGCAGTAGACGCTACGTCAGCGTGGCCCCTGACGTAATTAAAGAACGTCATCTCAGCATCTCGGAAAGGGCCGCGGTGATAGAGTGGTCAGACTACTTCCCTCCGGCCAAGGTGAACCGGGTTCGATATCCAGCGCCGTCATCGCATGTGAGAAACGTTACAGTTGCTGCTGAAACCAAGCGGGTTCTCTAGGGGTACTCCCGTCTCTCCCGCCGTCGCATTCTGCCGCTACTACATCTTCACCTCATTCAACACTCACCGGCGCTCGAGACCTTTCTCTTAAAAACCAACCAAGATATCTTGTCTCAAGTGTCCCTTGCAGCGCTTTTGACAAAGTAACCTGTGAATAGGAAACAAACGCAACCAATAGTCTTTGTTTATTGTTAAAAAATTCTCACTCATTTACCGGAAAAATTGCTGGTAAAGTATCCTTCAAAAATATTCGTAAACATTCCGTAAAATCTTGGACACCTTGCTCTTCAAGAACGGACTTTCCTTAAATTTCACCGAACTTTCCAAGAACTCACGTAACATTTCCGTAAATTTTCTAGTTTGGTTTCTGTACTACTTGTTTTCTAACCGTTTTTCTGGGACTTTTGGAAGCATAATTGTGGTATTTGATGTAACGACTAAAGCAACTTTTTTAGTGTCTATTATAGTTTGTGTAGTTTAAGTAGTTGCTAAATATTACAGACCTAAGTGGCGTGGACATCGTGACTGCTATAGAAAATAAATTTCTGGTTACAGCGACGAAGAAAGCTACGTGTAGACTCGTAATTGTTCGTTACCGGAACCCGAAGTGAATAGGAAATGCGGAGACTTTCCGTAAAGTGTATTTACGAAGCCCAGCTCCGTTTTTTTATCTTAACGCATTGCATTTCTGTAAACTTACAGTACATTTCCGTAAAAGTATCCGTAAATATACGGGAAAATTTTAACATTGCAGGAGACGTGATATGGTCTATCCGCAATATTTTCACTTTTTTTAATAAGACATTTGCGAAACCTCTCCATCTGTAAAAAAAAACTATATTATTTTTTGTTTAAAATGGACATTTACTTACTGTATATCATATCCATAAAGCATTGTATTTAATTAAAAATGAATACCAGTAAAACGGGAGAGAGAGCAGTATGAAATAGCGCTCACGTAAAATATCACTAAACTGAATGCGCACGAATGCGGTCAGTTGTCCCTTCTGTGCAAACTTATACTTAACTAGCTTACCCTGCAGCGCTTTGCTGTGGCATTAAAGATATTGGTTCTATTCATTTCTGTGAAATTAATTAAATTAAGTATATGTTTTTTGTTTTACCATCTTCCGCGCGTGTGAATAAAATGGATGGCTCAAACAGTTGACATGTTCAAACAGGCAGCTGTCATCAAAGGCGCTTCCTGACGCGAAAGCATGGAAAAAATGAGCTTTATTCTGATTTGATATCTTTGCCGGTAATACAGGTAAAAAAGAAAGATGTACAAACACTCGTGTGAACGAAAGGAAGGTTTATAAAAAAACAGAATGCAATTTTGTTGATTTTTTCGGGAGTTATACGCGTCCAAACAAACGGACACAACATTTATTATATATATATTCAGGTAGGAACAACACACATGAGCACGGCGCTCAGGTAGGAACATCACACATGAGCACGGCGCTCAGGTAGGAACCACACACATGAGCACGGCGCTCAGGTAGGAACAACACACATGAGCACGGCGCTCAGGTAGGAACATCACACATGAGCACGGCGCTCAGGTAGGAACAACACACATGAGCACGGCGCTCAGGTAGGAACATCACACATGAGAACGGCACTCAGGTAGGAACCGCACACATGTCTGACGATCAGCGCTCTCGTTACCATGTATGGATATCCTGTTTCACTACCATCTGTGTCTATACAGTGTTAAATTCTAATCCCACACACGGCATAGGCGTGCTTGCATACCATATTTGTGAACAGTTAAGGCATATCACACTATTTTTATTTAGCCTTACGAATGCGTTAACTGATAACACAGATTTCCACATACTATTGGTGCTGAGACATATCAGAATTTCGGACGCAGAAGTTTAATAGGCGCAGGAAATTTCAGAAGCAAACAGAGGCCGTACAACTGCATTTCGGGTTGACTCTCGAATTTCTGCAATAAGTAACTCCTATAAACACATCAAAGTATCCGCCTAGTATGAGGTTTGTTTGTACGTTAAAAGCAGAGCCGAAACTTTGTTAAGTACCAAGAGTGAAGTTGGTCGGCACATATAATTCGGTAGTACGTGTACGTTCAAGACTCTGAACGAACATGCATTATTTCTGTTGCTCTAAGGGACTTTTTAATGTAATCGATTATGTCGTTTCACTTNAAGACTCTGAACGAACATGCATTATTTCTGTTGCTCTAAGGGACTTTTTAATGTAATCGATTATGTCGTTTCACTTGCATTCTGGTAGTAAGTTTTTAAATACAACAATCTGAAAAATGCTGTTTTTAGCTACGTCAGATGACTAGGAAATAATATTTATACGAAGCACTTGAATTGAAATGTTGCATACCTTAGCCGTCAAAAGCGAGTGTTATCCTATAGAAACGTATCAGGAACANGAAGCACTTGAATTGAAATGTTGCATACCTTAGCCGTCAAAAGCGAGTGTTATCCTATAGAAACGTATCAGGAACACGCCACAAAGTTTGGTCAAAGAAACGTGTATTTCAAACAAGTCGCAAAGCTTTTCAAACAATGCATTTCAATCAT
This sequence comes from Clitarchus hookeri, assembly GCA_002778355.1. Classification (NCBI taxonomy): domain Eukaryota; kingdom Metazoa; phylum Arthropoda; class Insecta; order Phasmatodea; family Phasmatidae; genus Clitarchus; species Clitarchus hookeri. The sequence goes on along the minus strand of NQII01000972.1, from coordinate 607,394 downwards.
TAACGACCAGAACTATCGCACCAGTCAAGACAACGAGTGCCTGAGCTAATGGAAGACTCACCAGTAGTCGACTCATGGTCGCGGACCAGTGAAGATTTCGAGTCCTAGGAAACCTTCTCCCCAAGACACTGCTGACCAGCAGCTCCGAGCCAGGTATATATACCAGGTGAAATCCACACCAGTTTTGTGCTTGTGAGGGGCGTGTGATGTGCCTTAGGAAGGTAGGGAAAGGGGACTCACCTCTCTCAGGTGGTTGTTTCCTCTCGTGCGTGAGCCGTTTCTCCGATGGCCGGAGCACAACGCAGTTTTCCTCGTCAGCAGACTTGATCGCCCTGACCTCACGTGAGCCGTTTGCCTTTCGAACCCACCCGTGCCGGGCAGCGACCGAAACACGCGTCACAAGTTGGCTATAACTCTTATACGGTTTTTGAAAATACTACTGTAATTAAAACTTCTAAGAAAGCCCGGCTTGAAACTGCAAAATATTTTAGAGATGTGTAGCCAAAAAACACTTCGTTGATCTTATGTAAACGTCACTATGTTCTATGACAAACCGTGTTAGTTATATTTACGTCTTCTGATATTTTCATTTTGTAAAATTTTTTATACTGCAGTGTGTGTATTAAAATATTTTTTTGTCTTGGAAATTAACTGTAAGCATGCGAGTATACTTTGCTGGTATTTAGCCTATATTATAATGTTAAATTCATAATTATACCAGCGGCATCGTCCAAGTGTGGAAATCTGGGAATCGAACCCAGTTCGCCTTGGTGGGTGGCGACAGCAGTAGACGCTACGTCAGCGTGGCCCCTGACGTAATTAAAGAACGTCATCTCAGCATCTCGGAAAGGGCCGCGGTGATAGAGTGGTCAGACTACTTCCCTCCGGCCAAGGTGAACCGGGTTCGATATCCAGCGCCGTCATCGCATGTGAGAAACGTTACAGTTGCTGCTGAAACCAAGCGGGTTCTCTAGGGGTACTCCCGTCTCTCCCGCCGTCGCATTCTGCCGCTACTACATCTTCACCTCATTCAACACTCACCGGCGCTCGAGACCTTTCTCTTAAAAACCAACCAAGATATCTTGTCTCAAGTGTCCCTTGCAGCGCTTTTGAC
>NQII01000972.1:554028-605582 GCA_002778355.1 Clitarchus hookeri | reverse complement strand
TATATATATATATATATATATATATATATATATATATATATATATATATATATGAGGCGTTGTTGGCACGAGACGGAGGAATAGGCTGGAAGTGGAACTTAAGAAGAGCTTTAGAAAAATTTTGAAGTAACCAGGAGTGGATTGTAATTGCTCATCTTCATTTGCGAGTCTGGTAGCCTCGCATGGACCGGCAGCTGTATGCTGGCTTGTCTGTTCAGGCACCATTGCCTGCATCGGCGCCATTAATGACGTCGGCGATGTCACACACGCCGAACTCAACGGCACATGCTACACCCACCCGCGGCATACACGGTTATATTCCATTCGTGTGTTCTTCACACTTTTTCAATCCAACCACTGAAAAATCACCTCATGTATGACGTGTTTTGGTTGTTTCCCAANCGTGTGTTCTTCACACTTTTTCAATCCAACCACTGAAAAATCACCTCATGTATGACGTGTTTTGGTTGTTTCCCAAACATGCCATGTATCACAGGCATTTTTCACTTGTGATCATAAAAGTAATATTCGTTCTCTTGGTTAGATTGAAATGTTATTTATATTTTATCTATAAACTAAAATTTTTATTTATAATCGATACGAATTTAAAACAGTGAATAAACGCGTGTGTTGGTAGCGCCTAGTAAGAAATAGTTCTCATGCAAAATATTATAATAACTGAGCGCGCACGTAAACTTCGCGTTGTCCTTTGGGGTGATTTTCAAGACTTAGTTAAGCTTAGTTCGCACTAGGCGGAGGGATATCCTGGAAGTAGATCATTAGCAGGGCTTCAGAAAAGTGTGAAGTATCCGTGAATGGATTAAACAAGTAACTTAGATGTTAATGCGAGACCAATTGTTTTCCCACAAAAGCTGACCAGTTGATTAATGCCGTTGTGTTCATTTCGATCGCATATTGTTATGATTTTGACAGTTAGCTACGGTTTCAAAACAGATATGTTTTACAGTGATAAACAATGCCCTGTCGCGGTTACGATTTCAAATATGTATTTATATTATACATCTCAGTTCTCCTATGCCAAGCAAAAAAAAACAGGTCGTGTGGTGAAACATTCTTATTCACATGTAATTCTGACAGGTGTCCAGTTATACGTAAAGTAATGTAATTTTTTCACATATTCTAAAGCTACTATTGTTTAGCAATTGCTGTGGTAGACTTCAATAAAATAAGCCTTTTAAAATACAATCCCTGCAAAATTTTATTTCTAAAACACCATCTATTAGACAGCTGCTGATATTTTGTATGGAAATTTAACAGATGCGTTCTCTTTTTTCTTAGTTCTACTGTTTTTTCAAAATGGATAATATTGGCAAAAATAACTGGGACGTCCCTTAACACAGAAGATTTTACTAGGTATTAAAAATACGAAGGCTTCCAAAATACATAAGTGGCCTTGTAGAGTGTTTTTTCCACCCCTGTCCAAGGATTACATTTCCAGACTTAGATGATAAGTTGCACTAATTATATAAATCATAGATTTTTTTTTTCATATAGGCCTCAACCTGTTTGGCATAAGAAGTGCGATGCAGAGATTTGGTAGAATAAATCCATGACTAACGAAACTGTGAAATACTCCATTAAAGTTTACAATCCAAATAAATGATTTGAAGCATTATTTTAAGGCCACAAAATTAAGTTGTGATATTTTCTTTGAGGAAAAGCTACTATTTGGAACAGTATTAAATTGCGAAAAAAATGCAATATTTTAAAGCAAGATTTGGTTTTGCTGCAAAATTTTAGTACAGAAACTTTAACGTTGTCTATAGAATGCCGCCGAACTTTTATCTTTATTAGCAAGCAGTGAAACTATAGAGTGACGGACGACGGAAATACTGCACGCCAGTCGAGCGCATTAGGCGTAGAGGCGATTATATAAGCGGAGAGTAGCAAGAATCGGCCTTAAACCTCATGCGTTTTTAGGTCTTGAACGCGTACTTAGGGTGTAGATTGGCGGAACCCCTAGGAGGTGGTCTCTCTTCCATCTTGAATTAATTTTTGTTTCTCCGTTGCTATTTTTCAAACCAAATATTTTAAAAAGAGGTCTGTTTGTGCCTAGGGCATATTTTAAAATATATTTTCAAGTCCTCGATACTTCTANTCAAATATTTTAAAAAGAGGTCTGTTTGTGCCTAGGGCATATTTTAAAATATATTTTCAAGTCCTCGATACTTCTATGATTTTGTTTTGGCTGCGTCAGTAACCATAATACAGATGAAGTAATTTTTTATTAGATATATACCGAAAGAAGTAAGTGCATTCTGGTTTCAGGAATTCTCTAAATAAGTTCTGTATATATTAATAAGGTCTGAATTTTAATAATAATTATTTAAGTATGTTATATACATCAGATGGCAAGGACACTACCTCCGTCTAGCTCCAACTACCATTCCGCGTTCAAAGTTTGTTAATTCCCTTCGTGGGGCCATTATCATGTCAGAAACTTTTTCACATAAATCACTTGACTACAAATGAAAGCCCAACCAATGCACTGCCCATTTATACAAGTTGTACGCGATACTACTGCCATTTGTATAGTTCCATATTGAAATCCCATAACTTTTGTCCCCTCAGTGTATATTAAAATATGTTGTTAGTTTGAACACTACCACCTACAATATTAACATTAACCTAAAATACAAGGGGTTTGACTCATTTGCTTCGTAAAATTACCACAGTAGTTNACCACCTACAATATTAACATTAACCTAAAATACAAGGGGTTTGACTCATTTGCTTCGTAAAATTACCACAGTAGTTAAAAATGAAGGTCCCAGAGCACACAATAACGGCTACTTTGTGTAAGGCGCTGTGTCACTGCTAAAGAAAGCCANTTTAAAAATGAAGGTCCCAGAGCACACAATAACGGCTACTTTGTGTAAGGCGCTGTGTCACTGCTAAAGAAAGCCAGTTCTGTTTGGGTTGAGCTCCAGTGGTTTCTCCCTTCACCAGTCTAAAGCAATACGCAAAGAGGAGACAGCTAGGCAGTAAGCAGATTTGAAGATATTTACAACAGTTGATATCACTTTTCAACCCTTTCCTTTTCATCCTGCAATCTGCCTGCCCTCGTAGTTCATCTCTCCGCCGTATCTTACATCCAAAAGACACTTTAATAGTCAGATACTCTGGGTCTTTCCTGAAAACTGGTATTGAATTTTAAACTGACTATTAGCAGTTCCTGAATTAATTTACTAATGACAGTATTTTTTCTAAGTGTAGACGAATTTTCTTTCCTTGCTGTGATGTGTGCACACGCAGAATATATAATTTTGCCACATTTCTTCGTCATGAAAATTATCTNTTTTCTTTCCTTGCTGTGATGTGTGCACACGCAGAATATATAATTTTGCCACATTTCTTCGTCATGAAAATTATCTTATAGGTCATGTTCTGAATTACGAATTGAAAAAAAAATGAAGAATTCACTTCACCTACTTTTGCATTCCATCACATTTTTATTGCCATCATCATTAATTTTTTTCCAGTGAAGGGTGACTATCAGTTTATGGGCACCCCTTGCCATGTACAATTTACAAAGTTTATCGTTTGAGTATCTACTAACATCACATCTCTGGGGAAAAAGCCGAGAACATTTTGTGTATGATAAAAAAGCCTAAACAGCAAATTGTGTACTTACAAATGTTTGAACCATTATATTTTATANGAACATTTTGTGTATGATAAAAAAGCCTAAACAGCAAATTGTGTACTTACAAATGTTTGAACCATTATATTTTATATGTAGAGTTATGTACTATGGGTGTATTACTATATTATATTTGTGAATCATGGTTTGTATATTATTGAAACTGTTACTAGGTATAAGCAACTAAATTAGCGTANGAACATTTTGTGTATGATAAAAAAGCCTAAACAGCAAATTGTGTACTTACAAATGTTTGAACCATTATATTTTATAAGTAGAGTTATGTACTATGGGTGTATAACTATATTATATTTGTGAATCATGGTTTGTATATTATTGAAACTGTTACTAGGTATAAGCAACTAAATTAGCGTATTTTTTTCGACGTGAAGTGTACTTCGTCACAGGTAAACAACACATCCCTTTAATGGAATTGTATCCAGGAAGTTAGACTGGCCACGTGGGTTCAACACTCTAAAACAAAATGTTTGTCCTTTTACAAGAAAAAGCCTTGGAAACCCAGATTCCAAGAAATTCCTTTGTAAAACTACAAACAGTTTCCTTATAAAATCTGCAAAACCTTTATTTGTAATATTACAAATGATAGCTTTGTATTACAACTGAAAATATTCAAAATTTACATGAAATAATTTTTTCTTCTAGAAAACAAATGTGACAAATTAATAAATGAAAATATTTTTAAAATAAAAATTTCAAAATATAAATAATGAAACAAAAATCACACTTTGCTAGCATCCTTATATTATTAGCCTGCACTATTAACTATTAGCCCAACTTGTGTTACAAACTTAGCCTTTATTATTGTATTAAATGTAACTCCAAGTACTTACAAAATGTTAACGAAGTTACTTTATCAAAAATAATACATTTAGTTGTACTGTATTTCACCTTAAAATTTTCGTGTACCTAGAAAACATCAACAGTAAATGAGTAACACTGTCAGGTTTGATTGAAATTGTCGTTTTATTATGATTATTTGAGTTCTTTAAGTGTTTTACGTTATTCAAACTCACAAAACATTAATATTTAAACGCAACTACGCTCAACATCGCCATTAAATTTGAAACAAAAAGCTAATATACGGTTGTAAGTTGTTAATTAGGTGTCCGCCATTTCGCTGAAGCTCGTGGATATGGGTCAGAATAGTACGAACATTTCTTTAGTTCTAATACAAACTCAGCTCTTGTAGTTTAAAAAACGAGTAGTTTTACAAGATAAATATTTGTACTGTGGCAAGCATTTGTAAAATTATATAAAATTTCTCAGTAAAAAATACAAATCATTTTTACGGTGCGTATGTAACATGGCCGCCAAGATCGCACGATTCGGACCTCATTGATTATTTTATATGGGACCTTGTGAATGCACAGATTTACAGTAGAGCACCACTTTGAGCAGACTGTGAGCGACATTGGTAATGTAAAGGATAGTCCTCGTATGTTGGTCGCTGCGGGGCCAGTCTATGATACGTTGCTATAACCTCAGCACAGTTAATGCTAGTGGATATTTCGAACACCTACTTTCCACACCGTGTGACCTAAATTCATAAACCTTTAGTAATAAAGTCATTACTTTTGATGCCGACAGTATTTGCTTCTGACCAAAAACACATGTGTGATTTCACGAAGACTGTACAGGTGTTGGCGACATACCAGATAATGTATCACCCTCACTGGAAACTTTTTGTGTGTTTTAAAAGGAAACAGTGAGTACTAAGTACTTGCAACAAGATGACCTTTTCTGTTAACTAGGAGGTACTGCTCAATAAGACGACATCAAAATGCCGTGAAAGTTAAAGGCAAAACAATTGTACGCAATCACATGGGTGGATATACCGATCATTCTTATGATAGTGTAAAATCTTAACACAGGTTTTTCAAAGGTTCAAGATCCAAGAAAAGTAAACTTTATCCAGAGAATTGTAGTTTAACTCCACGACATCTCAAATACTTTGCGAATATACTTTTTATAAACTAGATTTTCAACTGCGCATATCTCCCTCAGGAGTGGGTCTAGGTTACATGTTGTGGCTACCTCATTTTCCACAAGGAATCTCCTTCNTAGGTTACATGTTGTGGCTACCTCATTTTCCACAAGGAATCTCCTTCCGATATATTTTGGGTGAGTTTCCAAAAAGCCTGTATTTGATGCTGTATCTAGGAACGTTGACAGTCGCAACAAAATGCTTTCCTCAAAATTGAAGTTCCACAGAAACTTAATACAGGACCCAAGAAATAATACAGAACAGTAAAACACGCATGGAAAGGTAATTGTAATATAAAAAATCACTGTACTTATTTTAAAGGTTTTTTATTTCAATTCAAAATACAAAACAATCTCCTTGCCAAAGAAACCAATCATGAAAATTTCATCATCATCAGAAAATAATCTGCGGGCCTTGTACTGACAAAGGATTAGTTTAAAATAACAAAGGTGCGAACAAAGTGTTTGATGGGGGAGGTGAAGTGGTAGTGAGGCATGGCGCATGTTCCAGTGATGAGAGACGATGTGCAGCAGCTAGAGCGGGGCTCGAGCAGCGCAGGTGGCGGGGTGGCGAGGAGGTCGCCGTGACGCGACATCGCGTTTACCCGTAGTGTCCGCCACCATGGTGTCCACCGTGTCCGCCGCCGTGATGTCCGCCGCCGCCGCCGTGATGTCCGCCGCCGCCGCCGTAGCCGCGGTGGTGGTCCTCCGCAGTGTCCAGCACCTCCGGCTCTCCAGCCGCTGGCAGGCTCCAGACCACGCACACCGCTACCACCAGCACCAGCAGGCTCATCATCTGCGGGCACGAGCACACCCTACACTCACGCACTGCTTCACTGTCGCACGCCGTTCCCGGTCAAAAACCCTCTCATTTGGAATAACAGTTAAGAAATATATTACAATCTAGCTTTGGACGTTAAGTTCCGAGTGCGGTGGAATATACACACTCGGATTATTACTTACGTGGCAATATTTATTTAAAACGGTAGTCAAAGGATAAGAAATTGCTGAATGGGAAATGTAGGTAGGGCCTCAATAGTGCTCACTGTATCATCAACNGTAGGTAGGGCCTCAATAGTGCTCACTGTATCATCAAAAGCCTAAACCTGCACCACTCCATCCACCTACACTGGATATATTATTTTTGACACATATTCACAAATTTTAAATTAAACATTTGAAAATCAGAAGATACATGACGTGTTAGCTTCTTATGTATCACAAGCGTTTTATACGTCTGTTAAAATAAAAGTATTTTATTTTTAATTAATTTTAATTCACTTTGTATTTTATCTATAAAGTGTAATATTGTATTTATAATGAATATGAATTAATACAGTGAGAAAATGGGAGAGTTGCTAATGCCTTGTCAGAATTAGATCTCAAGCAAAATATTATTAAAATGAGTGCGCACAAATGCGGTGCGTTGTCCCTTTAGTGTAATTTTCTAGACTGTGCTAATATTTGTTTGCATGAGTTAGAGGAATATCCTGAAAGTAAAACCTACTCAGGCCTTCAGAAAAGTTGGGAGTAACAGTGAATGGACTACTGTATANATATTACATTTATAATGAATATGAATCAACACAGTGAAAAAATGGGATAGTTGCTAATGCCTTGTCAGTATTAGATCTCAAGCAAAATATTATTAAAATGAGTGCGCACAAATGCGGTGCGTTGTCCCTTTAGTGTAATTTTCTAGACTGTGCTAATATTTGTTTGCATGAGTTGGAGGAATATCCTGAAAGTAAAACCTACTCAGGCCTTCAGAAAAGTTGGGAGTAACAGTGAATGGACTACTGTATATAGTATGTTCACGGTTAATTGAGCGCTTTTTAAATCAAACTTAGAAAAATGCCACTACTTCTACCTGCATACATCTTAACGGGCACACTGAGTGGAATGGGCCCTGTAAAGTTAATACGTAACGGCAAAGGGAAAGTAGTTCCATGTTTCAATTTAGAAATACGTGTTAGGCAGGCTTAAACATTTGTGAATTCTGTGATTATTTCTTTTACTTTCGGGTTTTTACTACATTTCAGTATAAGAAATAAAAAGTTGCAAAAATTATTAATTTTATAATAATTATTTCGATTCAATCTATCAACGCATGAATAATGCGAATAAATCCATTAATTTAAGTACGCTTCTAGACATAACAGAAATGATCTAAATGAGATTATTTACTCATATAAGTCCCATGAAAACGTTAACAGTTCTTGACGCTGAACAAGTTGACGAGGTTGAGTGAAACACTTGTTTCTCTAATCGCATGTAATAAGGTATGATTTGATTGTAATATTTACAATAGCATGACTGGTTTCAAGTATTGTGTCACACACTGAAAGATGTAAACGTGTTGGTCTCGCCATGCTGTAAAAGCACGGCCGTGTGTTCAGCATGTGTGTAGCTGTAACCGGACGTCAACAAACCGCAACAACGCACCTTGCAGGGGCCGCAACCAGCACGGTCTGCATGTTGCGTTTGTTGCCTGTCAGACGCTAATCGACGCATTTCCCACGCACGCTCACTTCTAAAGCCTGAACTTCCGGACATGGCTTTATGAACATAACATTTTTCTTTTTATTCTTTTTTACGCCACTGTTTTTCTGGGCATTTCATTTGAAAAAAGCAGGTATACCACCACATGGGATATTCTTTGAATTCGGATCTACTGAAAGAGCCATTGCATTTTTTTTCCACTCACCTCATTTCTGTCTTGGCCTGTGTATAAATTTTACTCATTATTTAAAGCGCTNATTGCATTTTTTTTCCACTCACCTCATTTCTGTCTTGGCCTGTGTATAAATTTTACTCATTATTTAAAGCGCTATATAAATATATTAATTCCTGTGGCTCAGAAAAATACGGAATATCAGGTCCTCTCATCTCAAAGCACGCTACACCGTGTTTAACTTCGGTAAATATCTCATCTCGTAAGCAACATAGTTTTTTATAGCAATTACATTATAAATTTCAAACGATGTAAATCGGCTAAAATGTTTATCTCTGCAGTTAATTTCCGCACTCGGGATATGAGCCAACGATAAATGGCACAAAATGTACTTCAGGTGATGAAGCCAAACTCTAAAATTTCTTCGAACGAAGCAAGCATATAATAAATATATGACGTGTTGAAATGTAAAAAAAAAAAAATAGAAAACAGTTATCTGGTTCGAGGTAAATGAAACACTGCATTGCTTTTATTAGTTTTNATTGCATTTTTTTTCCACTCACCTCATTTCTGTCTTGGCCTGTGTATAAATTTTACTCATTATTTAAAGCGCTATAGAAATATATTAATTCCTGTGGCTCAGAAAAATACGGAATATCAGGTCCTCTCATCTCAAAGCACGCTACACCGTGTTTAACTTCGGTAAATATCTCATCTCGTAAGCAACATAGTTTTTTATAGCATTTACATTATAAATTTCAAACGATGTAAATCAGCTAAAATGTTTATCTCTGCAGTTAATTTCCGCACTCGGGATATGAGCCAACGATAAATGGCACAAAATGTACTTCAGGTGATGAAGCCAAACTTGAAAATTTCTTCGAACGAAGCAAGCATATAATAAATATATGACGTGTTGAAATGTAAAAAAAAAAAAAATAGAAAACAGTTATCTGGTTCGAGGTAAATGAAACACTGCATTGCTTTTATTAGTTTTTTCTGTGTGTCTATTAGATAACATTTCTCCAAGTGAAGTGCAAATATCAACGTACCAATGAACTTTACAGTTAATATTCATGTGTCTGTCATGTTATCAATATCCTAAACCTCTGAGAAAAAATAATATTGCAGTGTTACATTAATCATCGTTCTAAAAATGTGCAATTAATATAGTTTCACCTGCTACCAATTTAATAACCACATTTTCAGTAACATTCTAAGACGCAGAAGAATTATATATACAAGTACATGCCGTCATCACTGAGAGCAACCCCTTTAGCGAGTACATTAAAATGTATCTACTGGTTAGGGGTAGAACGTTTATTCAAAGTTATTTCAAAAGTGCTTAAGCAGCAAATATCCTCCTATAAATGACAGCTGTAAACGTAAATATCCTCTCCTTACCTATTGAGAAAGCCACGTTGTTACCTATATTTTGCTGAAGCACCTTGTTATGAAACAAACTTTAAGGACAGCCCAACGGACGTAGCTTGAACCTTTAGAGGCTATTTAAAAAGCATGAGCTCGTTGAGTGGTTGTGTATACAGCATGTCTCTGAATGTATGTTGCAAACTTTGTAAGGCACTTCCTGATGCAAAATGTCACATTAAACATCGTGTGACTTATTTCTTAAAGTGATTACTGAAAGAGGTATGTGCCACTGTAGCATGAAATTCTTTAATGAAAATTTTTAAATAATTTTTTTATAAACTACGTGTGAGTAGACAACGATAAATTGATAATACGTCTTTAACGTTAGAATATTAGATTAAGAANTGTTTAAATACATTTTTTATAAACTACGTGTGAGTAGACAACGATAAATTGATAATACGTCTTTAACGTTAGAATATTAGATTAAGAAAATCATTCTCCTTAATAGATTAAATTTAAATTGTCGGATTATGGCCACATAAAAAATATTTTAATCTCTATATTTTCTCTGGTTTTGATGCTTGAAGTCAAAATGTACACAGTGACTTCCAGGGTAACTTTAGCGAAACATTCTCATGACAACCGTGTTAAAGAAATGAGTGCACTAATCTTCAAAGGGTGCAACGGCACCCCTACGAGGGTAGACAACTTCTTTACCGTCTGCGAATTAAGCACAAGTGTGTAACAGATTATTGTGAGGACGTCAGTGAAGATATACAAATCACCGTGTTTATTACAGATCGAAATGCTTACTACAAATTATATAGTAGAAATTATACAAAACATTCATTTTAATTGGTAAGAAAGTATTTGATCTTTCTGAATAAAGTTACTTGATAATTAACTTAGTAACACCATACACTTTAAAAAATTTCTGCTGAACTTCGTAAACTGTAATGGAGATTTTTAAACTACACGTCGCATTAAAATAATACCACATATCATGCTGCAAATATAGGGATTTTAAGCGTCACTATTGCATGAAGTAAAAAAAATTAGCTATACATTTGACTTTTTCGTAAGAAAATGTAGTGACGCTACCTTCAATATATGGGAAAAACATTTACCATTCGCGCCGAATCTCTATACGTTAACGCTGATATAATTTTCTTATACATTGATCCCTAGTGCATTATTTGTATTCGCTGTTGGCGGGTTTGCGAATTAATTTACAGCAAAAAGCGGATTTGCCCACCAGGAATTTGAAATTTTGTGGTTGCAGATTAAAAGTACAAAATAAGTTGTTCTAAAAATTGATTTTTGAGCTTGGAATTCGAATTTATAATTGAAATTTGTGTATCTAGTACATTAACATTAAATACGCTTTATTTAAATGTATCGAAAAAAAATTTCTAAGGAACATTTAACCTTTCGCATATTTAGAAAGCCGACTGCATCGCATATTAAAAGAAATACAATATTTCACTATAAAACAACTTCGAAATGGGTACCGGAACGCGATATCGCCAAACAATATAATGATTTAATAACTAAAGCTCAGTTAATGATTATACACACATTGGTTATAATCCAACAACGTAAAGCAAGAACATTGTAATACTTTAAGATAATACAGTAATGACATACGCATGAAAATCTTCCCAGAATAGAAAAGTCTTGAAAGGAAAATTTTCATGAATATGCTACCGCCCAATTAATTTCATGTTGATATGCCATAACGGCATTGCCCACGTCGCACTTACAGTAATTATTTCACCATCAACATCCATTCTGTAATACTCGCGTGATGCCGTAGTATGCAAATAATATACGAAGAAACATTTTTATAGTAATTTTTTTTATGGCTTTAAATAATTAGTAACAATCGGCTTTTAGAGATATCTTTTTCTTATATACAGAAGTAACAGTTGTAACAATTTCATTATTAATAGATNCAAAGAAACATTTTTATAGTTTTTTTTTTTATGGCTTTAAATATTTAGTAACAATCGCCTTTTAGAGAAAAATTTTTGTTTGTTATATACAGAAGTAACAGTTGTAACAATTTCATTATTAATAGATATTTGTAATATTTCTAAGAGGAAAAAANAGATTTGTAGTATTTCTAAGAGGAAAAAAATTAACATTACACGAGAGTTGGATTTGATATTCAATACAGCGACTTCGGTGCTGGTAAGGAAACCAACGGGTGAATAGTACTACCCAAACAATCAGCAGATAGCTCTTAATAATATAGGAGCTTCAAAAGAGTTGCAAACAATATGTACTCGTGTGCCAATGCTGAACAAATCCCACAAAAACATTCATGCTTGAGTTTGTCTCCAGAATGAAAACAATTACTGTTTCTGGCTTTGCAGTTGGTTAACAGGCCTTTAACGCAAGATGGTNACCGCTGAAAAAATCCCACAAAACCATTAATGTTTGAGTGTGTCTCCAGAATGAAAAAAATTACTGTTTCTGACTTTGCAGTTGGTTAACAGGCCTTTAACGCAAGATGGTCGCAAAACTTGGTCCAGCGAAACTGCGTGCTTACCAGTGGACTATTTTACAAACANGACGCAAAACTTGGTCCAGCGAAACTGCGTGCTTACCAGTGGACTATTTTACAAACACATTGACTGGCCAAACGTATTGGACAATACTGATTTCCCTGTGCAGACACACAGTGAAGCTCCATTCGCGTTAGGGAAACTTTCGATACGCTGAGGAATTCACACCTTCAAGTGAGGAACTATTTCAATAACTTTTACAAGCACGTTTGTAACTGAATGCTACCGTGAAAAAAGGTTTTAAAATACCCCAGCACGACTGGATATGTCGGAATGAGTAACCAAACACACACGTTGATATACATTGTCCCATATTATTAGTTNCCTGTCTTAGCATTCTTCGTGGTCACGGTTTTAAGTTCCTTATTAAACCCATTTTTTTTCCTTCTCGCTAAGTGGCCAGGCAGTGGAGAGATTACCATTAATTACAAAACATATGAATGAATAATTCAATAGATCATTTAAGTAAAAACACGGGTATTCACAAGAAACGTGCGATCGTACAAAAAAAGAACAATAAAAACACGAGTAGGAACGACACACATGAGCACGGCGCTCAGGTAGGAACCACACACATGACTGACGATCAGCGCTCTCGTTACCATGTATGGATATCCTGGTTCACTATCATCTGTGTCAATACAGTGTTAAATTCGAATCCAACGCACGGCATAAGCGTGCTTACCTACCATATTTGTTAACAGTTAAGGCAATTCACACTTGCCTAGCGTGAGATGTGTTTGTGTGATAAAAGCAGAGCCGAGACTTTGCCAAGTAACAAGAGTGAAGCTGTTTGGCACATATAATTGGGTAGTACGTGTACGTTGAAGATTCTGAACGAACATGCATTATTTCTGTTACGCTAAGGGTCTTTTTAATGTAATCGATTATGTTGTTTTCACGTGCATTCTGGTAGTACGTTTTTAAATACAACAGTATGAAAAATTCTGTTTTCGGCTAAGTCAGATGACTACGAAATAATATTTCTACTAAGCACTTGAATTGAAAAGTTTCATTCCTTAGCCGTCCAAAGCGAGTGTTTTCCTATATCAACGTATCGGGAACACACCAGAAAGTTTGGTTAAAGAAACGCGTATTTCAAAAAAGTCGCAAAGCATCTCAAACATTAACGAGCAGAACTATCGCACCAGTCAAGACTACGAGTGCCTGAGCTAATGGAAGACTCACCAGAAGTCGACTCATTGTCGCGGCCCTGAGAAAATCTTGGAGTCCTAGGAAGCCTTCTCCCCAAGACACTGCTGACCGGCAGCTCCGAGCCAGGTATATATACCCGGTGAAATCCACACCGGTTTTGCGGGGGACCCGTTCTCCACGATGCGAATGAACTGCAAGCGGTGATTTTTTTTGCCGCTGTGTGTGCTTGTGAGGGGCGTGTGATGTGCCTTAGTTGGTTAGAGAAGGGGGGACTCACCTCTCTCAGGTGGTTGTTTCCTCTCGTGCGTGAGCCGTTTCTCCAATGGCCGGAGCACAACGCAGTTTTCCTAGTCCCCAGACTTGATCGCCCTGACCTCACGCGAGCCGTTGGCCTTTCGACCCCACCCGTACTGGGCAGCGACCGAAACACGCGTCACAAGTTGACTAGAACTCTTTCACGGTTTGAAACTGCGTGTATTTTACACAAACATGAACCTGAGTAATTTCTATAACGTTGGCATCTAACAAGGGAAAGTATCGACAACTGAACAGGGTTGCCAGATGCCAGGCAAAATGAGGACACGTTTTCGTTTTTAAGCAGATTTTTGCATTCAGAATTTTTTTTTGTTGTAATAAAAATTGTCCGACTCTTTTCATCTGATATAATATAACATTTGGTATATGGTAATTTTGATATTATTGGTTTTTGTTCTGCAAAATATTTTAGAGATGTATAGCCAACAAACACTTGGTTGATCATATATAAACGTCACTATTTTCTTTGACAAACCGTGTTAGTTATATTTACGGCTTCTAAATTTTTCATTTTGTCAAATTTTTTATACTGTGGTGTGTATTAAAATATTTTGTTGTCTTGTAAAACAACTGTAAGAATGCGAGTATAGTTTGATGGTACTCTATTATATTATATAACTATATTATAATGTTAAATTCATAATGAGACCAACGGCATCGTCCACGTGTGGAAATCCGGGAATCGAACCCGGTTCACCTTGGTGGGTGGTGACAGCCGTAGACGCTACGTCAGCGTGGCCCCTGACGTAATTAAAGAACGTCATCTCAGCCTCTCGGAAAGGGCCGCGGTGATGCAGTGGTCAGATTACTCGCCTCCGGCCAAGGTGAACCGGGTTCGATATCCAGCGCCGTCGTCGCATGTGGGAAACGTTACAGTTGCTGCTGAAACCAAGCGGGTTCTATAGGGGTACTCCCATCTCTCCCGCCGTCGCATTCTGCCGCTACTACATCTTCACCTCATTCAACACTCACCGGCGCTCGAGACCTTTCTCTTAAAAACCAACCAAGATATCTTGTCTCAAGTGTCCCTTGCAGCGCTTTTGACGAAGTAACCTGTGAATATAAAACAAACGCAGCCAATAGTATTTGTATATTTTTAAAAAATTCTCACTCATTTACCGGAAAAAGTGCTGGTAAACTACCCTTAAGAAATCTTCGTAAACGTTCCGTAAAATCTTGGACACATTGCTTTTCAAAAACGGACTTTCCTTAAATTTCACCGAACTTTCCAAGAACTCACGTAACATTTCCGTAAATTTTATGGTTAGGTTTCTGTACTTCTTGTTTTCTAACCGTTTTTCTGGGACCTTTGGAATCATAATTGTGGTATTTGATGTAACGACTAAAGCAACTTTTTTAGTGTCTATTATGGTTTGTATAGTTTTAGTAGTTGCTAAATATTACATACCTAAGTGGCGTGGATATCGTGGCTGGCGCAGAAACAAATTTTCTGGTTACAGCTATGAATAAAGCTTCGTGTATACTCGTAATTGTTGGTTACCGGAACCCGAAGTGAAAAGGAAATGCGGAGACTTTCCATATATTGTATTTGCGAAGCCCAGCTCCGTTTTTTATCTTAACGCATTGCATTTCAGTAAACTTAAAGTACATTTCCGTAAAAGTATCCGTAAATATACGGGCAATTTTTAACAGTGTAGGAGACGTGATATGGTCTATCTGCACTATCTCCACTTTTTTTTAAATTAGACCTTTGCGAAACCACTCTATCTGTTAACATAAAACGATATCATTTTTTGTTTAAAATGGACATTCACTTACTGTATATCATACCTATAAAGCATAGTATTTAATTAAAAAGAATACAATTAAAACGAGAGAGAAAGCAGTAAGAAATAGCTCTCATGTAAAANAATTTTTTTTAAATTAGACCTTTGCGAAACCACTCTATCTGTTAACATAAAACGATATCATTTTTTTTTAAAATGGACATTCACTTACTGTATATCATACCTATGAAGCATAGTATTTAATTAAAAAGAATACAATTAAAACGAGAGAGAAAGCAGTAAGAAATAGCTCTCATGTAAAATATCACTAAACTGAATGCGCACGAATGCGGTCAGTTGTCCCTTCTGTGTAATCTTATACTTAACTGGCTTACCGGGCATAAAATATTTTAGTTCTATTCATTTATGTGAAATTAATTA
Source organism: Clitarchus hookeri (assembly GCA_002778355.1). Lineage (NCBI taxonomy): Eukaryota > Metazoa > Arthropoda > Insecta > Phasmatodea > Phasmatidae > Clitarchus > Clitarchus hookeri. Next base: position 589,658 of record NQII01000972.1, on the reverse strand, counting down.
ATTTAAGTATATGTTTTTAGTTTTATCATCTTCCGCGCGTGTGAATAAAATGGATGGCTCAAACAGTTGAAATGTTCAAACAGACAGCTGACATCAAACGCGCTTCCTGACGCGAAAGTATGGCAAAAATGAGCTTTTTGCTGATTTTTGTATCATTGCCGGTAATACAGGTAAAAAAGAAAGTTGTATAAACACTCGTCGGACGCAATATTTTAATTTTATAGATTAGGCCTTGTCGGCACGAGACGGAGGAATAGGCCGGAAGTGGAACTTTAGAAGAACTTAAGAAAAATTTTAAAGAATCCAGGAGTGGATTTTAATTGCTCATCCTCATTTGCGAGTCTGGTAGCCTCGCATGGACCGGCACCTGTATGCTGGCTTTTCTGTTCAGTAACCATTCCCTTCATCGGTGCCATTAATGACGTCGGTGATGTCACACTTGCCGAACTCATCGGCACTTGCTCCCTCGCATGCGGCATGCACGGTTATATTCCATTCGTGTTTTCTTTACACATTTTTAATCCAACCACTGAAAAATCACCTCATGTATGACGTGTTTTGGTTGTTTCCCAAATATGCCATGTATCACAGGAGTTTTTCACTTGTGATCATAAAAGTAATCTTCGCTTTCTTGGTTAAATTGAAATTGTATTAATATTTTATCTATAAATTAAAAATTTCATTTATAATCGATACGAATTTAAAACAGTTAGGAAACACGTGTGTTGGTAACGTCTAGTAAGTAATAGTTATGGAACATATTATTACAACTGAGCGCGCACGTATACTGCGCATTGTCCTTTGGTGTGATTTTCAAGACTTAGTGAAGCTTAGTTCGCATGAGGCGGAGGGATATCCTGGAAGTAGATCATTAGCAGAACTTCAGAAAAGTGTGAAGTATCCGTGAATGGATTATACAAGTAACTTAGATGTTAATGCGAGATCAATTGTTGTCCCCAAAAGCTGACTAGTTGATAAATAGCGTTGTGTTCATTTCGATCTCATATTGTTGTGATTTGACAGTTAGCTACGGTTTCAAAACTGATTAGTTTTACGGTGATAAACAATGCCCGGTCGTGGTTACGATTTCAAATATGTATTTATATTGTACACCTCAGTTCTTCTATACCAAACAAAAAAAAATCGTGTGATGAAACATTCTTATTCACATGTTATTCTAACAGGCATCCTGTTATATGTAAAATAATGAAATTTTTTCACATATTTTACCTCTACTATTGTTTAGCAATTACAGTGGCAGACTTTAATAAAATAAGCTTTTTAAAATACAATCACAGGAAAAATTTATTTCTCAAACACCATCTATTAAACAGCTTCTGATATTTTGCATGGAAATTTAACAGATGCGTTCACTTTTTTCTTAGTTCTACTGTTTTTTTAAAAGGGTGTATAGTGGCAAAAATAACTGGAACATCCCTTATCACAAAATATTTTATTAAGTAAGAAATACATGAAGGCTCCCAAATAAATGGGTTTCTCTGTAGAGTGTTTTTTCCACCCCTGTCCAAGGATTACATTTCCACACTTAGCTGATCAGTTTCATTAATTATATAAATCATTGATTTTTTATTCATATAGGCCGCCACCTGTTTGGCATAAGAAGTGCCTTGCAAAGATCTGATAGAATAAACCCGTGATTAACGAAACTGTGGAATACTCCATTAAAGTTTACAATCCAAATAGACGATTTGAAGTACATTATTTTAATGCCACAAAATTAAGATGTGGTATTTTCTTTGAGGAATAGCTACTATTTGGAACAGTATTCAATAACGAAAAAATGCAATATTTTATAGCAAGATTTAGTTTTGCTGCAAAATTGTTAGTACAGCATCTTTAAAGTTGTCTTTAGAATGTCGCTGTACTTTTTTCTTTATTAGCGTGCAGTTAAACTATAGAGTGACGGCCGACGGAAATACTGCACGTTAGTCAAGCAGCTTGGGCGTAGAGACGATTATACAAGCGGAGAGTAGCAAGAATCGGCCTTAAAACTCACGCGTTTCGAGGTATTGAACTCGTACTTAGGGCGTAGGCTGGCGGAACCCCTAGGAGGTGGTTTATCTTCCATCTTGAATTAATTTTTGTTTCTCCTTGGCTCAGTGTTCAAATAAAACATTTTAAAAAGAGGTCTGTCGGTGCCTACGGCATATTTTAAAATATATTTTCAAGTCCTCGATACTTCTATGATTTTGTTTTGGCTGCGTCAGTAACCATATTAAAGATTAAGTCGTTTTTTATTAGACGTATAAATGAAGTGAGTGCATTCTGGTTTCAGGAATTCTCTAAATAAGTTATGAACATATTAATAAGGTCTGAATTTTAATATTAAATATTACAGTATGGTATATAAGTTAGATGGCAAGGACACTACTACCTTCAGGAAAAATGAACAAGTTAACTTGTATGTGACGCATTCAATTAACTGTGATGTGAGTTTAGCATAGAATGGAAATATACACTGAGGCGACAAAAGTCATGGGATGCCTCCTAATATCATGTCGGTCCTCCTTTTGCCCAGCGAAGTGCAGCGACTCGACGTGGCATGGACTCAACAAGTCGTTGGAAGTCCCCAGCATAAATATTCAGCCATGCTGCCTCTATAGAGGTCCATAATTACGAAAGTGTTGCCGGTGCAAGAGTTTGTGCACAAACTGACTTCTCGATTAGGTCCCATAAATGTTTGATGGGATTTATGTCGGGCAATTTCGGTGGCCAAATCATTAGCTGGAATTGTACAGAATGTTCTTCAAACCAATCGCGATCAGTTGTGTACCAGTGACATGGTAAATTGCCATCCATAAAAATTGCATCATTGTTTGGGTACATTAAGTCCATGAATGGCTGCAAGTGGTCTCCAAGTAGCTGAACATAACCCTTTCCAGTCAATGATCGGTTCAGTTGGACCAGAGGACCAAGTCCATTCCATGTAAAAACAGCCCACACCATTATGGAGCCACCACCAGCTTGCACAGTTCCTTGTTGAAAACTTTGGTCCATAGATTCGTGGGGCCTGCGCCACACTCGAACCCTACCATCAGCTCTTACCAACTGAAATTAGTACTTATCTGACCAAGTAACGGTTTTCCAGTCGTCTAGGGTCCAACCAATTTGGTCACGAGCCCCGGAGAGGCGCTGCAGGCGTTGTCGTGCTGTTAGTAAAGGCACTCGAGTCGGTCTTCTGCTGGCATAGCCCAGTACAGCTAAAGTTCGCCGCACTGTCCTGACGGATACATCTGTTGTACGTCATACATTGATTCCTGCTGTTATTTCACGCAGTGTTGCTTGTATGTTAACACTTACCATTCTGCGCACACTACGTTATTCTGGGTTATAGGTGCAGGCGTTCGGCCACTGCGTTGTCCATGGGGGGATGTTATGCCTAAAATGAGGTATTCTCGGTACACTCTTGCCACTGTGGATCTCGGAATGTTTAATTTCCTTACCATTTCCGAAATGGAATGTCCCATGCGTCTAGCTCCAATTACCATTCCGCGTTCAAAGTCTTTTAATTCCCGTCGTGCGGTCATAATCACGTCAGAAACCTTTTCACACGAATCACTTGACAACAAATGAAAGCCCAATCAATGCACTGCCCATTTATACATTTTGTACGTGATACTACTGCCATTTCAATATTTGCATTTTGCTATTCCATGAAATTTGTCCCCTTAGTGTAAGTTGCAATATGTTGTTAGTTTGAACACTGCCACCCACAATATTAACATTTATCTAAAATACAATGGGTGTCACTCATTTGCGTAGTAAAATCACCATAGTAGTTTAAAAATGAAGGTCCCAGAGCACACAATTATAACTGCCTTGTGTAAGGCGGTGTGAATGGAACAACATGTTGCAATATTGTGTTAGTTTGAACACTACCACACACAATATTAACATTAACCTAAAATACAAGGTATTACCACAGTAATTTAAAAATGAAGGTCCGAGAACACACAATTACGGATGCCTTGTGTAAGACACTGTGTCACTGCTAAAGAAAGCCAGATCTGTTTGGGTTGAGCTCCACAGTTTTCTCCCTTCCCTAGTCTAAAGCACTACGAAAAGAGGAGACAACTAGGCAGTAAGCAGGTTTGAAGACATATACAATTGTTGATGTCACCTTTTAACCCTTTCCTTTTCATCCTGCAATCTGCCTGCCCTCGTAGTTCATCTCTCCGCTGCATCTTACATCCAAACGACACTTTAATCGTCAGATACTCTTGATCTTTCCTGAAAACCGGTATTGAATTTTTAACTGACTATTGGCAGTTCCTGAATTTCTTTAGTAATGCCAGTATTTTTTATAGTGTAGACGAATCTTCTTTCCTTATTGTGATGTGTGCACATGCAGAATATATAATTTTGCCACAGTTCGTCATAATGCAAATTACCTCATAGCTCATGTGCTGAATTGCGAATTGAAAAAAACATGAAGAATTGACTTCACCTTCTTTTGCAATCCATCACATTTTTATTGTCATCATCATTAATTTCATCCAGTGAAGGGTGACTATCAGTGTACGGGCACCCATTGTCATGTACAATTTACGAAGTTTATCGTTTGAGTAGCTACTAACATCACATCTCTGGGGAAAATGCCGACCACATTTTGTGTATGTCAAAGAAGCCTAAAATGAAAATTGTGTACATACAATTGTTTGAACTATTATATTTTATAAGTAGAGTTTAGTACTATGGGTGTATTACTAGGTTATATTTGTGAATCATGGTTTGTATATTATTGAAACTGTTAATAGGCATGAGCAACTCAATTAGCATATTTTTTTTCGACGTGAAGTGTACTTCGTCACAGGTAAACAACTCATCCCTTTAGTGGAATTGTATCCAGGAAGGTAGACTGGCCATGTGGTTTCAACGCTCTAAAACAAAATGTTTGTATTTTTACAAGGAAAAGCCTTGGAAACCCAGTTGTCAAGAAATTCCTTTGTAAAACTACAAACAGTTTCCTTGTAAAATCTGCAAAACATATATTTGTAATATTACAAATGATAGCTTTGTATTACAACTGACAATATTCAAAAAAGGTACATTAAATTTTTTTTCTTCTAGAAAACAAATGTGACGAATTAATAAAAAAAAATATCTTCAAAAAAAAAATTTCAAAATATAAATAATGAAAAAAAATTCACACTTTGCTAGCATCCTTATATTATTAGCCTACACTATTAACCATTAGCCCCATCTGTGTTAAAAAACTTAGCCTTTATTATTGTGTTAAATGTAACTCCAAGTACTTACAAAATTTTAAGGAAGTTACTTGATTAAAAATAATTCATTTACTGGTACTGTATTTCATTTTAAGATTTTCGTGTACCTAGGAAACATCAACAGTTAATGAGTAACACGGTCACGTTTGATTGAAATTGTCGTCTTATTATGATTATTTGAGTTCTTCAAGCGTTTTACGTTATTCAAACTCACAAAGTATTTCATTTTACAAGAAACTACACTTATCATCGCAAATAGTTTTGAGACAAACAGCTAATATGTAGGTTTTTACGTTGTTAGTTGAGTGACCGCCATTTCGCTGAAGCTCGTGGATATGGGTAGTATAGTAGAAAAATGTCTTTACTTCTAATACAGTCTCAGCCCTAGTAGTTTAAAAAACGAGTAGTTTTACAATATAAATATTTGTACAGTGACAAGGATTTGTAAAATTATATAAAACTTCTCAGTAAAAAATAAAAATCAATTTTTACGGTGCGTATGTAAAATGGCCACCAAGATCGCTCGATTTGGACCTCATTGATTATTTTATATGGGACCTTGTGAATGCACAGATCTACAGTAGAGCACGTCTTTGAGCGGACTGTTAGCAACGTTGGTAATGTAAAGGATAGTCCTCGTATGTTGGTCGCTGCGGGGCTAGTCTATGATACGCTGCCTTACCTTCAGCACAGTTAATGCTAGTGGATATTTCGAACACCTACTTTCCACACCGTGTGACCTAAATTCATAAACCTGCAGTAATCAAGTCATTCATTTTGCTGCCGACAGTATTTACTTCTGGCGAAACACACGTGTATGATTTCACGAAGACTGTACAGGTATTGCTGACTTACCAGATATTGTAACACCATCACTGGAAACTTTTCATGTGTTTTAAAAGGAAACAGTGTGTACTAAGTACTTGCAACAAGACGACCCTTTCTGTTAACTAGGAAGTACTGCTCAATAAGACGACATTAAAAATTCCGTGAAAGTTAAAGGCCAAACAATTGTATGCAATCACATGGGTGGATATCCCGATTATTTTTTTGATAGTGTAAAATCTTAACACAGGTTTTTCAAAGGTTCAAGAACCCAGCAACAGCAAACATTATCCAGAGAATCGTAGTTTAACTCCACATCATCTCAAATACTTTGCGAATATACTTTTTATAAACTAGATTCTCAAGTGCGCATATCTCCCTCAGGAGTGGATCTAGGTTACAGGTTGCACCTATGTCATTTTCCACAAGGAATCACCTTCCGAAATATTTCGGGTGAGTTTCCAAAAAGCCTGTATTTGATGCTGTATCTAGGAACGTTGACAGTCGCAACAAAATGCTTTCCTCAAAATTGAAGTTCCACAGAAACTTAACCCAGGAACCAAGAAAATAATACAAGACCAGTAATACACGCATGGAAAGGTAATTGTAATTTAAAAAATCGCTGTACTTATTTTAAAGGTGTTTTATTTCATTTCCAAATACAAAACAATCTCCTTGGCATAGAAACCAATCATGAAAATTTCATCATCATCAGAAAATAATCTGCGGGAATTGTACTGACAAAAGGTTTAGTTTTATATAACAAAGGTGAGAACAAAGAGCTTGATGGGGGAGGTGAAGTGGTAGTGTGGCATGGCGCATGTTCCAGTGATGAGAGACGATGTGCAGCAGCTAGAGCGGGGCTCGAGCGGTGCAGGTGGCGGGGTTGTGAGGATGTCGTCTTGACAAACGACCGTGTTTACCCGTAGTGTCCGCCACCATGGTGTCCACCGTGTCCGCCGCCGTGATGTCCGCCGCCGCCGCCGTGATGTCCGCCGCCGCCGCCGTAGCCGCGGTGGTGGTCCTCCGCAGTGTCCAGCACCTCCGGCTCTCCAGCCGCTGGCAGGCTCCAGACCACGCACACCGCTACCACCAGCACCAGCAGGCTCATCATCTGCGGGCACGAGCACACCCTACACTCACGCACTGCTTCACTGTCGCACGCCATTCTCGGTCAAAAACCCTCTCATTTGGAATAACAGTTAAGAAATATATTAACATTTAGCCTTGGACTTTAACTTCCGAGTGCGGTGGAATATACACACTCGGATTATTACTTACGTGGCAATATTTATTTATAACGGTAGTCAAAGGATAAGAAATTGTAGAAATTGAAATGTAGGTAGGGTCTCAAAAGTGCTCACTGAATCATCAACAGCCTAAACCTGCACCACTACACCACCTACTCTTATTATATGATGTTTGACACATATTCACACATATTAAATCAAACATTTGAAAATCAGCAGATACATGACGTGTTATCTTCTTATGTATCTCAAGCGTTTTATACGTCTGTTAAAATAAAAGTATTTTATTTTTAATTAATTTTAATTAGCTTTGTATTTTATTTATAAAGTGTAATATTGCGTTTATAATGAATATGAATTAATACAGTGAGAAAATGGGAGAGTTGCTAATGCCTTGTACGAATAAGATCTAATGCAAAATATTATTAAAGTGAGTGCACACAAACGCTGTGCGTTGTCCCTTTAGTTATATTTATAGATTTTGCTAATCTTTGTTTGCATGATTTAGAGGACTATACTGAAAATAAAACCTTCGCAGGCCCTCAGAAAAGTTGGAAGTAACAGTGGATGGACTACTGTATACAGTATGTTCACATTAAATTGATTGTTTTTTAATTCATCCTTTGAAAAATGCCACTACTTCTACCTGCATACATCATAACGGACACACAGAGTGGAATGGGCCCTGTAAATTTAATAACGACAAAGGAAAGTAGTTCCATATTTCATATTTACAAATAAGTGTTAGGCAAGCTTAAACATATACGAATACTGTGATTATTTCTTTTACTTTCGGGTTTTTAATACATTTCAGTATAAGATATAAAAAGTTGCAAAAATAATTATTTTTCTAATAATTCTACAGATTGACTCGATCAACGCATGAATAATGCGAATAAATTCATTAATTTAAGTACGCTTCTAGACATAACAGAAATGAGCTTATTGAGATTATTTACTCATATAAGTTCCATGAAAACTTAAACATTTCATGACGCGGAAAGCGTTTGCGAGGTTCAGTGAAACTCTTGTTTCTATAATCGAATAAGTTATGTTATAATTGTAATACTTACAATAGCATGAATGTTTTCAAGTATTGTGTAACATACTGAAAGATGTACACGCGTCGTCTAGCTGTACCTTTCCGTTGTTCTCGCCGTACGGTAAAAGCACGGCCGTGTGTTCAGCACATGTGTAACTGTAACCGGACGTCAACAGACCGCAACTACGCGCCTATCTGGGGCTGCAACCAGCATGGTCCGCATGTTGCATTTGTTGCCTGTCTGACGCGACGCGACGCATTTCCCACGCACTCTCACTTCGAAAGCCTGAACTTCCGGACATGGCTTTATAAACATAAAATTTTATTTTATTTATTTCTTACGCCACTTTTTTTCTGGGCATTGCACTTGAAAAAACCAGGTATACCACCACACAATGCATGGAATATTTTTTGAATTCGGATCTACTGAACGAGCCATTGCATTTTTTTTTCCTCTCACCTCATTTCTGTCTTGGCCTGTGTATAAATTTGACTCATTATTTAACGCGCTAGAGAAATATATCACGTCCTGGGGCTCAGAAAAATACGGAATATCAGGTCCTCTCATCTCAAAGTACGCTACACAGTGTTTAACTTGAGTAAATATCTCATCTCGTAAGCAACATTGTTTTTTTTAATAGCATTAACATTACAAAAGTCAAACGATTTAAATCGGCTTAAATGTTTTTCTCTGCAGTTAATTTCCGCACTCGGGACATGAGGTAATGATAAATGGCTCAAAGTGTACTTCACACGATCAAGCCAAACAAGGAAATTTCTTCGAGCGAAGCCAGCATATAAAGAATATATGACGTGTTGAAATGTAAAAAGAAAAGAAAACAGTTATCTGGTTCGAGGTGAATGTAACACTGCATTGCTTTGGTTAGTTTTTTCTGTGTGTCTATGAGATAACATTTCTCCAAGTGAAGTGCAAATATTAACATACTAATGAACTTGACAGTCAATATTCATGAGGCTGCCTTGTTAGCAAGATCCTAAACCTCTGAGAAACAATAATATTGCAGTGTTACATTAATCATCATTCTAACGTGTGCAATAAATATAGTTTCACTTGCTACCAATTTAGTAACCACATATTGAGTAACATATTAATACGCAGAATAAGTATGTGCTAGTTGAGTGGTTGTGTACAGCATGTCTCTGAATATATGTTGCAAACTTTGTAAGGCACTTCCTGATGCAAAATGTCACAGTAAACATCGTGCGACTTATTTCTTAAAGTTATTACTGAAGGAGGTATGTGTCACGGTAGCAAGAAGTTCTTTAATGAAAATGTTTAAATATATTTGTTATAAACTATGTGAGATTAAACAATTATAAATTGATAAGACGTCTTTAACGTCAGAATATTAGAATTTTTCAGTGAGATATGAGTATTAACATCAATTTTTCTACATGGCACCATGCATCTATTCGTCAAAAGTTTATTGAATCTCGTCATGACCTATTCAAAAATCTATCACAATGTACCAGTCTGGTAAATAGATTGTTGAAAACCGCCACAGACATTGGGAATCATAAGGGTTCTTAAAGACCCGTTATGTGATGCCTTGCGGCACAATTGCGCTGCATGGTACAGTACAGTATGACGTTGACACTCTGCATTTGATGTAGAAGTGATGTAAACAGTGCAGGTACTCAGAGTTGCGTACCGTACTTCTCATAGGTTATCCTTAGATAAAACAAAGGAACACAAATGACATGACGACTACTCAATCAGTCATCCGTGTGCAGTTGAATACTGTACACTGCAAGGCGAGAGTTTTTGTAACGGAAATGTACTCCAACAATGAGAAGGTAGAAATGCTGCTCATGTATGGAGAATGTAAGTTAGCGGATGCATGTGTTCGTATTATTTTACAGTAGAGTGTGGTACGTTCATGTGAGTTGTACTGAAACACACACACAGTTATGTCATTACCATTATCAATATCTTGGTTTGGTCACTCGTCGTTCATTATGCTGAAGGTTGTCGTAATGCTAATCAGGCGGAGCAACTCTACAGAGAACGATACTCTGACAAGACCCTACCGTCCAGGCGGATGTTTTCCCGTCTCGTTGTGAAGCTTTGTGTAACGGAAAATTTTAACCCACAGCAACGCAACCGTCGTAGATTTCGTAGAGGTGAAGCTGCTGAGGTTGCTTTTCTCGTTGCTTATGCAGTTAATCCACACGTCAGCATACGCCGACTTGCAGCCGAAATTGGCATTCCAAAAACGAGTGCACATCGCATTCTTAAGCGCCATACGTTCCATCCCTATCATATACACATCCCGAATTGCACGGGAATGATTTCCAGAATCGTCTAGAGTTCTGTGAATGGGCATAGCATCAAATTATAGCCAACCCGAATATTTTCGGGTGTTCTTTTTACCGATGAATCGTCGTTCTTCAACTCAAGCCAAGTGAATACGAGGAACATGCATTATTGGGCCGTCGAGAACTCACGATGGCATCGACAAGTGGACCATCAGCGTCAATAGAGAGTTGACGTCTGGTGGGGGATGGTTGGCAATAAGGTTATAGGGCCTTATTTCCGAATGTTAACCGAAACGGCAGGGCGATGGAGAATCCACTTTGTGTCCGGCACGTGGTGCACCAGCGACAGTGGAAAGTAAATGTGTTGTGTGAAATCGTTGGAAAATACATCATAGGACCATACTTTGGTCAAAGGACAATAACTGGCTGTAGTGTACGCCCATTTCCTCAGAGAGACCTTACCGGCATTTCTGAAAGACATGCCGCTCGACATACATCGTGATATGTGATTTCAGCATGATGATTGCCCTTAGCATTTTGCTTTGGCAGCGAGGCAAGTGTTAAATGAAACGTTTCCAAACCAGCGGTCAGTGCGTGGTGGGGTTGTAAGATGACCAGCTCGCTCCCCCGACTTCACACCTCTCGATTTTTCCTGTGGGGAACACTGAAAAATAGGGTTTACAACATGGTTCCTACGACGCCAGAAGACATGCAGGGACGCATTGTGGCAGCTTGCAGATGCATTACGCCAGAAACACTTCAGTCTGCTCGTCGCTCGCTACATGTGCGTTTACAGATGTATATTACTGTCGATGGTAAACACATCGAGCACATGCTTTAAAAAAACCTTATGTGAAGTGTTTCAACCATAGCGGTGCTCTTTTGTACTCTGCATGCAGATGCGATTGCGTTTCACTTAGGTTGGTTTGTTAAATTTTTGTTGTGCATCGGTACGCACTCGTTACTCAGTACAGTTAATGCCTAGGAAACAAATCACCTTGAATTACGTTGGTATCTGAATAAAATGTAATGTATTGATATCATACTTGCACTCACATTGCCCGTCTTCCCTCCGCTGCGGTGCTGTCCTTTGTTCAATATCGCAGTCCGTGCTTCTTGCCCCATACAGGTAAGAGCTACGCTGCTATTAGGAAGCGGTCCCGCCAGGATAAGTCACGGTGCGTGTTGCTTCCTTACAGCTGTGAGTACAGGCCCACTGTCCCATGCTACCAGCCCACCTAACTTAATCGCATTTGCACATTATTTCTTGGCTTTTCTGTGTTACGTTCCATTTCATATGCTAAATCACTGAACTCCTCTTTGCACGAACTTTCAGATGTTATCAAAATAAATGTATGTTTCCTTGGGAAAAGTCACATGTGGTTTAATTATTTCTGTCCATACACGTGTTATGAATAGTCACTTTGTGGCAAATTACTTGCCCCGCACGTAATTTCATGTAGTGAATTGCGAAGAATGTTATTTAACATTGATTCCTCATTTCCACTGCGTGGATGCAGGCTTAGTAGACAGCGCCCTTAATAAGGACAATACTACTGCTCTCTCTTTGTTTACATTCAATAAACTAGATGCTTCACACCATAAACCAAACTTGAACTCCTCAACATGGTCCAAGGTGTGTCAAGTAAATGTGGCACTGCTGCGGAAGAAACGCGATAGTATAGGCTGTTCACGGTAAACTGAGCAGTTTTGAAATCACTGCTTAAAATATACTTGTTCGCACATTGTGTATCCTTCCGCCATATGTAAAATGAACATTGCCGTGGGCCTGATTACTTTATTCGTGAGTTAGAAACTGTACAATTATAAAAAAAAATTTAGTTTTACAAAGTTGCTAATTCTTACATTTTTATGCATTAAAAAAACAAAAAAATAAATACTTTCAATATCCTCAAATCTAAACCTAACATTTTAATTCAACTTTTATACTTGGAACTGCTATCCTCCCATCGTTACTAATTTTACTGGGCACTTGCCTGTGGCAGCGTACCTGTTACAATATATGGACGTAGCGCCAGTGACTTTCACAAACGTTGATTTCAGAAGTGTTTAACGAATTGTGAGCAGCCTACACAAGTTCATTTGCCGAATGAATACGGGAAGTGTTCGTGAGCGCAGTTGTGAGTCATGTGGTGGATGTTAAGAGAGTGTCAACATCCAGGGAGCCGAGGGGCCCGCACTCTCTACCAGAGGTCATCGTCCCGCAAGCACCCACGTGAACTAACTGGAACTGGTATTACCGGGAACCCCCGGCACACGCCCGGGCACCGCGAATGTTTTTTCCTCGTTGTCGGTTCTTCCCCGCACCTGGGGCGCTGACCCCACACAGCGGCCGAAACAGGCAACTCTCTATTCCGACAGCGTTGCACGAGCATGGGAATAGCAGCTCACATTGTCAACGGCGATCAATTTGTTTATTTACATATGAATTTTCAACAGACATATTTGTTTTTGCCTACTTTCCGAAGGGAAGACAGGCTTATGATATGACTTTCCGGCCTGTTTGTACGTTGACAGTGCACCATATAATCGTTGAATTAAGAGATGAATATTTTTGTTGGTCCTCCATTTAGTAAGATAGCACTGCATCAAATAAAAATAAACGTTAAAGTTATATCTTGATCACTATTAAACCAAATATCGCAAAATTTTGCACATATATTATACTATGGTAGACTATGTAAACATGTGTAATTTAAATGGATAAGACAGCTATTTTAAAAACGGTGGCGATACAAAAAATATTTAATGTTTATTTCCTATATTTACCATATAATTAGGGTAATTTAGATTAAATTTTGTAAGCTGAAAGGATACATTACATTCATTATGTCTGCCAACACATAGCCACTTTTGTCTGACATTTTCTAACAGTGCCAAATCAAGAAATACAATTTTTGTGTCATGTCTCGGAAAACAATAGACCCCTATACTGATTCCTACCAAATTAAGCAAACATATAGTACTGTACAGGAACTACGGTAGGTCATACCAATTGTATGTTTTGAATGGGTCAGGAACTTATTTTCAAAATTACGACCAGCTTAGTTTATGAAATCCACAAAACTGTGTAACCTATTTCAACCTAACTCTGTATACTAGCAATATTTATTACAACTATAAAATGTGTGTGCACAGAGCCTTTTTTGTTCGCCATTTGTAATACGATTTTGTGGACCATCTAAAATTGTATGACTTTAAATATGTGGTCATATATTTTCAAAACAACAGCCATGTGAATATTTTTGGTTAGTATATATATATACCATGTACCAAACAATTTCAAGCCAAATTTAATTTCTGGCGGTATCTTTGAAATTCATCAGATGNGCTTTTGTGGACCATCTAAAATTGTATGACTTTAAATATGTGGTCATATATTTTCAAAACAACAGCCATGTGAATATTTTTGGTTAGTATATATATATATACCATGTACCAAACAATTTCAAGCCAAATTTAATTTCTGGCGGTATCTTTGAAATTCATCAGATGTGCTAAAACGTAATCTTTTTGGCCGTCATGTATGGTTGTCATATGAAAAAAAATTGAAGTTTTATGCCATATCGCGAGAACCAATCAACCTATTTTCACATTTTACAAGCAAGTAATGCTACGGTAGGACATGCAAATTTACTTTTTCTTAGGTGGGGCAGGTCTTTTTTAAACTGAGTAAATACAAATAATATCAGTAAAAGCAAAGAATAACTCGTTATTTTCAGTTCCCAGAAAGGGTACAGTCGTAGGTGTAGTATGTTATATACATGAAAAAATCCAACAAATTAAACCAAATAATGTATGCTAATAGTATTCATTAGAAGCATCAATTATGCGTACCTAGATTCTACACTGAAGAGCCAAAAAAACTGGTACACCTGCCTAATATCTTGTAGGGCCCCTGCGAGATCGCAGAAGTGCCGCAAGACGACGTGGCATGGACTCGACTAATGTCTGAAGGTATGCAGGAGGCAATTCACACCATGATTCCTGCAGGGCGGTCCACAAATTCATAGGAGTGAGAGGCGGTGGAGATCTCTTCTGAACAGCACGTTGCAAGGCATCCCAGATATGCTCAATAATGTTCATGTCTGGTGATTTAGGTGGCCAATGTAAGTGTCTAAAGTGAGAAGAGTGTTCCTGGAGACACTCGGTGGACCTGATTACTTTATTCACGTGTCAGTCAAGTGTGTCTGTGGAATGGTTAGGAATGTATTTACAAACATTCCAAATGTGAGTATCATTACCTTGCATAAAACCAACAGCAACTAAATTAAATAGATTTAGTGTTCACATATGAAAACGCGGGAATTTTAATACGAAGCAAAGATGCGCAACTAGTTCCCTGACCTCAACGCCAGCCTTACTGGGGGCGTGCCAGCGAGTGTTCCCGTTGTAGAACTCGCGGTCGCGGTCAAGGGTATTCTTCCAAGGTCAAGCTCTACACTGTCAGTGGACCTGGGACCAGCTATGGTAACCGGTCACCGCGCTCACTAAGGCGTTACGTCACGCGCAGGAAGGTAGTACTGACTGTACAGTTTATTCGTGATTTCTTCACATTTTTAAATCAAAACTTTGAATACATCACCCTACATATTAGGTGTTTGGTTGTTTTCTACATATGTCACGTATTACCAGCGTTCTATACTTGTGCCAAACATAAAAGCATCTTATTTAATGGTAAAATCGAATATTTATTATGTGATATATATATTATAATATATAATTGATACCAATTAAACAGATAGAAAATAAGTGTATTGGTAATATCTAGTAAGAATTCACTGTAAAAAAATGGAGGTAAAATACCCTTGAATGTTAAGGGAAGCAAATTACACTTACGTGAAAGGTAAAATTACAATTTAAATGTAGCGTAAATTTACATAACAAGCAAAGTACTATTCCCTAATTGTACGCAAAAGTACCTGACAAAAGTGTGGGAAAATCATACAAGTAAGGCAATTTTAACTCTATTGTATAGTAAAATTTAATTGAAAAAGTTCGGGAAAATATCATTTTGAATTTTATTATTACGTACATCCTCCGAAGAATAGTAACTTAAACCAAAATTCTGAAATGCTCGAAACTTGTCGTTAGGAAGACACGAACTGCGGTACTTCCATTTCGACAGGCCGGTACGCTATTCACTACATCATGGCGATAACGTAGCTGTGCTAGTGATTATTAAGATTAATAATAGAATTCACCAACAAAAGTAAAAAAAGAATTAATTTAAGCTACTTGCAAAATTTTCAATTGAATTACCTATATAAGTATATCCTAAAATACATATATCCTCGTATTAGCTTCAACATTCCCGCAATTTAAAGAGCAACTTGACAGTTTTTTTACTCCTGGAACTGGTTATGATAATTCTTTTGTGTGACAGATTGCTCAGTTTTTTTGTACGGCACAAAGCCAAGTTTGTTTGAAATTACATTAGAGGCTTTATTTGCGCTTTGAAGTAACTGCCTTTCGAAGTCTTTTAATAATTCCCTTGACGTAAAAATTACGTAAGTAAACATAAAGGAGTATTCTCAGATTTGGACACTGGAACAAAAAGCTATCTGTTTTCCACGGTATCTTACAAATTTTCTTATTGCCTTTTTTTTCACTAACTTTCCATTTGTAACTAAGAGGACTTCAACCCGATCTATATTCCTACTGCCACAAGATGAACCCCGCAACTCCCAATCATCTACATAACCCACAAGGACTTCAGGGCGAGATGAGGGCATCTCGCTAGTGAACATTGGGGGAGATGTTACGAGTGGTCGTCAAGCCCTTAGCTGAGCGGCCTGCCTGATCACACCTTCACTTATTTATTCAGGACACCGGCCGTGATCGCTGAAATTAGTTAGGAAATCGCCAACCACATAAACCCCCTCCACCGGCCAGTAAACGAGAACGTGAAGACCACTGAAGATGGGTGTGTCCGGCCGTCGACTGTCGCCATCTTAATCAGCCTCCGTACTCATTTATAAGGTGAGGACTCTCTAATTAGGCTTTACTCAAAACGTAGCTGGTTAAATCTTTATAGAATAATATAATTTAATATTTTAGTATATTTGTGAAGCTCCCCCCCGTTCGTATTCAATCATATTTATATTGAAATTATATTGTACAACCTTAATGTTAAATAAACCTATTTTATACTGTGTTAATTACATAACTCTTATCAATATCTTGTTACGCCCCTATATCCCAGTTTAGGATAAATATCAACAAAATATCAAAATCATAACACCATGCATTACCCCTCACCAAGGCATAGGGGCTCATAATTTAAAAACATATTCTCCCAAGTTATAAATATCAGTACGTTAGAAAAATTAGCCAGCGGGGAAAAACCCCCGTTGCTTACTCCACGTGCAACGACATTTCTAGCTCAGTGTCCGCATATAAAACTCTTTATATATGCAAATAATAAACGTATAGAAAGTTTTGCGGGAAAAAAATATATATACCGCGGGAGACGCTAGCGTAACGCTACACCCACCACAAGTACAAAATCATAAAAAACAGTTACCTTCGGCAAACAAAATTTCTATATTTTCATACATTCGCGTGGGCTCGCGCCAATAATACATATATTTGATCCGCGGAAAAACACCCCCACCTTCCCCCTCCAGAGTCCCTCCACACTGCTACGTGACTTTAGTCGAATGTAAAGGACATCAAAAATGTGTATGTATATGTGCGGCCTCTAATCCTGCAGACACAGTGAAGACCAGTGATGCTCAGAAGCCCAGTGTTGTGGCCATGCACATTATATCTCACCATGCAGTGTATTAGGAGAGAAGTTCAACAACCAAGGTACGTGTTGTATTTGATGGCTCAGCAAAGACAGCTAACTATGTCTGATTGAACGACATACTCAGTAAATATACGCGCATACAGCTCTCATTCACCACCTTTCAAACTCGTCGAGACACATAAGGAAAGATTTCACAAGTGTGAAAAAATTAGAACATATTGCAGCCAGTGCATTATGGAGGCCATGAAATTTTAGAGTTATGTAAATCCCTTTGGAATGTTGAATATTAATTCTACATACTAATTTTTTTAAATAAATTCTGGCTTGAACTCCACCCTTGTTTTTTTTTCCGTATAAAAATAAAATGCGAAATTTTTATTAATTCCGATAAAACCAAAAATGCTTTTTGATGCTGTGAAACTAAGAAATAAGACAAAATGGTACATTCTCTACTTTCTCATACGTCGAACACACACACCTACACACACAAACAGATTTCAAAATATCTCAATTGCAGGAGAGGCTGATAGATGCATTAAAAAATTATTAAGACAAAAGCTTACTTAAAGAAGTGGATACCACTGCCATAACAGAAGTATCTGCTCTATCAGAGAAGGAAAAAAAACCCGCAAATAATATCTGGGTTGGGGGGGGGGATAATATCGGAAGTTTGCGAGCATTTCCTAGTATTAATTTGAATAGCCCTACATTTTTTTGTCATCTTTTGTGATTTTTTTTAACTTCACTGGTAAAAAGAGTCGCAATTATATAGAATGATGAAAGTCAGCAGCAACTCAGTTGACGTTCTGCCACCGGCCTCTAAACATTGACATGGAAGTGAACACTCTCCTTGTAGAGAAGATTATTCGCGCGTACGACTGAGGGTGATGAAAAAGGAGTCGGGACCAACGCCTTCATCGTCGAATCGCCGACAGTGCAGATACTGCGACAAAGTATATGCGTTCGACTAAAATGCGCGACCACATGAGAAGAGTGAATGTCCGAAGAACCCATCTCGTGTGATTTTTAGCTGCAAAAACTGCCCTAGGCAGTTCGCACGAGATGATAACTTGAACAGACATGCCAATGTCTGTAAAAATATATTGTTTTGAAAAATTGCATTAATTTATTACGCAGTAGGTGTTGTAAGGGTATACGCTTTGTTTTCAAGTCTGCTGCCAAGAGCGCTTTATATTATTTTTCACTATGTCAAAGATTGCAAGTAAACATTTCGTTGAAGTATATAATTTAAAAAAATATTTTATCCAAGAGTATAAAACCTGTTTGTAGTAACTGTAGAAATACTATGTCCAGTGTTACCAAACCACATTAGCTAGTCAGTTTAAGGTTTAGTGAAAGTAGAAAACAATAATAAACTATAAAATATATAATATATTATTAAGTATTTCGGGTAGCTATTAAAAAGACTAAGAAAATTCTGAATTGTTCAGTTTATTCCACTTTACGCGCTTGTGTAACCAGCAATAAAAAATTTTAAATAATAAAGGCGTTAAATAAATCTACTTTCGGATGCCCATTTTTCTACAGGTTTAAATATTATTCGTGAGAAATAGAGCGTTGTTAACTCTAATATGCAGCTGGACCTGTTTCACTTTTCATTATATAGATTTTTTCAAATGTTAAGGTGTTTGGTACGTTACAAATTTCCTGTAAAAAATATTTGAATTTGTTTGTGGAAATATTAAGAGGTGATTATGACAAATTCGCTTGTCGGAAATGTTCGTTTATATTCTACGCTGATGCACTGCTCATGGCAACTATGATTCGTATGTTAATCTAAGGTATTGCATTGGCCAGTTAAAATTATGACACAATATCCAATATGGTTGTAGGTCGATAGGAGCAACGCAAACACAAAACTTTGAGTCGTTACCGTGTAGTTACATATTTATACATGTATGTACTCATTCACTTAGTTAACAGCGCTTTTACGATGAGTTTGAGCAAAAGCGATAAGTTTAGCTTATTTGCTCAGAAGCTATATATATATATATATATATATATATATACGATGAGGAACAATTTTGTGTCTTCAAGCAGGTGTTTACCATCTCTATCATCTGAATTTAACATACTTAGAACTGGTAAGTAATTAAGGTTAATCCTACAGGGTGCACGCTAATTGGCCTCAGTAACTCGCTATGTGCAATGACCTGTTTCTAGATGATAGCAGTATTATATCCACCTTGAATGTTGCTTCATTCGAACCAGAAAAATAATGCTAATTGTTGAGGTTTTGTGCTATGCACAAGGCCATTAATTTAACATCTCTCGTTTGGGGTAGCGCAAATTATTTTAGTGATCAGTAAAAGAATTACTATTTTGACACTGTGAGGTATATATCATCGACTCAAATGGTTTTCCTTCCAGGTACACAGAGATACGTACTGTACTTTGCTACAGATAATATTAAGAACAATGTTAAAAAATAAAAATAATATATCATGGACTGGTTATTTAGAGGCCGCAAGATGACATCGCAATCATTATTACAAGTAATTCCGACACGCATGGATATCCCAAAACTTTTATGAAATCTACCAAGATAAACATTGTGGAAGTTATCCTAGTAGATGACAGTGCGCATTGTAAAACGTTATACAACGACTGAATGCAGCTTTCAGAAAATTATTTTTGCCAGAGGTGTCCTTTACTTAGTCAATTTAATTCTCCTTCCCATATTTTTCATGATCAGAGATCGACTAACTACTCTCCTAAAAGTAGGGGATGGGATAGAATGAAACTTTCTCATCAACTAACTTGCATATAAATGATTGAAGAAAGCCATGAGTATATTCTCGCAAGCTCAGCTAGTCTTAACTCCTGCGAATGATTTATATTGCCAGTTACCAAGTTTCGATAGTAACTGCAATTGTCATCTTCCGAGGAAGCAATAGGCCAGCGAGTGCGAGGTTTGTCTTGGGGGCAATACTAAGGCGCATTTAGATCTTAATATTACGGCATATTTCAAAATGTGAGCATTCTCAGCTTCGACTACGGTAAGACTAGCGGCAGGATGATTTAGACGTCCGCCTTGCAAGTGCTGGAATTGTTTCCCAGCGTGATCGAAATACGCGGTTTGTAACGACACTTCCAAACGTGACCCCGGTGAGTTTACCTCCAAAAAAGCAGAATAACCACAGAAGAATAAGGAATTCTACTTTCAAGACAATTGGCATATTACGAATATAACTTCACAATTCTACAATAAAGTTTTTTAATTTAACATTTTTCCGCTGCTCTGTTTGAATACGTGCAAATCAGATAATAAACTACTATAGACATTTGCCCTGAAATTTGCGACCGACTTTCCAAACAAAATTCCTAGTTGAACGCTGAGAGTCGAAAACACTGCAAAGTGGACACCGCATTCGACGCACCGGCCAGCGTAGTAACTGCCGCTTTGTAGATTATGTACGTTATTCACAGAAACATCCCACCGGGCGGAGCCCTTGATACATTCCACCCACAGACATTGGAACCAAGCCGACTTGTTGCAGGGACATTTTGTAAGCTAGTAATGGAGGTGGTTTCCTGATGGCTGTACTGTTGGTAGTTGCCGAGGTTTCGTTGTCAGGGAAGTTTGCAGTAAGTGTAAATAACCGCTAAACGGCATCATCCAAACTCAGAGTGCCACAGTAACTGGATAACTCACCAGCAGACGACGCATGTTGACGGTCTTGCAGTACCTTGCTAAAGTTGCAGAAATGTACCAAGTGAAGTAACTGCGGACTGAGGATCTGAGAGAGGTATTTATAGTCCGACGATACAATGAGCGGTGGACCAGTTTATCTCGGAGGTGAAAGGGTGACGTAGAGAGGGAAGTGCCTCACCTCCAAACAAGTGACGCATCTGCTGATTCGTGATTGCGGCGTGTTTTGGTCACACGAGGATGACCTCTTTCCTCCTTCTCGGCCTTGACAACCCTGGCCTCAACACCGTCCAATACTGACCTTTGCCACAACAAATACCACTGCTTTCTCAGTGGCCAAGTTTGGTCCAAAGCTAAACTATTTATTTATTGTTCCACAACGTGTGATAATTAACACTGCCCTTATCTTATGAGCGGTCTCCATGCACCCTCAGGCCACACTGTGAATTTTTTACAATTTTATATACGTTAATATTGCAAAACTCTTACTATAGGCTTTTCACAGTAGACTGAGCACTTTTGAAAGCCCTTCTTAAGAACTTCTGGTATGCACGTAGTGTGTTCTTCGGCCACATACAATATTATTATTGTCATAATGGACCTCATAACTTTGTTTATTTGTCAGAAAAGTAAAACTGTAAAATGATTAGAAAAGTTTTTATTTTAAAATGTGTCTATTCTTACACTAAATCCATTTAGTAAAAGCAAAACCATTATTTTCAGTAAACACAAATGCTTACCTAACACTTTTAATGCAGCGTTACGGTGTGTAAATACTTTACCTCCGTCGTTACTGACTTTACTGCACACATCCCAGCCAGCGTGCCCGTTAAAATATATGCAGGTAGGGGCAGTGATTTTCAATTTTGGATTTCAAAAGTGCTTATTTAACCGCGAACAACCAATATCACTTGTATACAACGGTCACTAATTTACACACTACGCTAATGTTGAGGTGACGCGAAATCCTTTTCTTTAGGCAGGCACGCTGTTTATTAACTTGACTTCCTTTTTCGTTAGCATGTGCACTGGTTACGGCAACAGACACAGCAGAGGGCAGAATTGCGTTAATCACTTTATGAGGTCCGCATTTTGTAGTTATGTACGTCGACCGATTATTTAATGTGTATGATTTGTGTGTTTGCGACAGGAGGATTGAGGAGAAAAAAGAGCTAGGGGGTTAATGAGGGTGTTTATGAGAAACAGATTGCAATGAACATGTATTGAAGACCTAAATTTTTGTGTAACCAATGGCTCTGAGATTCAACGGATTTTCAACCTAGGTTGAAGTTATCATCTCAATGGACTTCATAAACCTAAACGGAGTAAAGAGCTATATTCATGCAGCCTTAGCAACGTCTTAATTAAGGGCACTTCCTACCGGCTGGCTGCTGCGAAATTTTCTTAGGAAATCCAATGTTAAGGAAATTTCGCGTTTCAACCAAAATGCATTCTTCACGAATTTTTAGAAGATCGCTACCACAGTATATTTTTAATATAGCTGTGTAGAACGTACTTGTTTGTAAAACATAAACTTTAAATATTCCTGGCAAACAAGCTGCACATGAGGAGACATCTCCGCTGTTGTAGTCACGTCTCCGGTTCAGTGAAATGGATGGTCAAAAATAATAATAGGAAAGTATATTTAATATTTTATATTCTAACTATTGATAGAACATATATTGAAATACTTCAGGTTTGTTTGAAATGTGTGCTATTACTAAACTGAAGCTGTTACTATAATGTCTAAACATGCTACAGTTGACGTGTCAAAAAATGTTTTGCTTTGTTTTTTGTATTTGGCGAATAACGAAATTTTTACGAAATGATGCTAATTTAATAATTGAAAATATTATTAGACGGTTTGAAAAACTTATTTAATTAATGTGGTGTGGTGTTTTTTTTTATTTAACTATTTGATGAAGCAGCTGTCATTCGGAATTCAGCGTAATTTTACAGCAAATGATAAGAAAAATAATCAAGGCCCAAAGGGGCTAAAGAGGTGATTGAATTAAATTCGTTTATTGTTGTATCGAGTTGCCTCACATCTTTGTGACATAAACGTTTCCTTCTCCTAAGAATATGTTTGCATACTTTCCGTTACAACTACTTTGACTTCGTTCAAGTCCTACGTTGTGATATTCTTAGACCTGTATGTACGCAAAAATGATCTAATAAAGCCACACTTGAGAATAGTAGGGTAAAATGTTGGACTGTGTTTAGCTACTTCTTCAGTGACTTGACATACCGCATTAAGACAAATGTGACAATGATACACTCCGTCAAAATTTTGGAATTTTTGGTAACACGTGTTTTACATCCTATAATTTTTTACAATTATTTTAGTATATGGAGTGCTTTCATAACATGTGAAACCCCGCGGTCTTCAAATTCTACGAATTACTGTTTATATGGTTGACTGGGGTGAGGGGGTTGAAAGTTGTGGCAATCGAAACCGGTGGGAGATTTTGAGGTATATTTATGCTGACATTGGACTGCATCAATATTTTGCCAACTCTGTAAATATAAGGTTGCAGCTAGAGCAGTTAGTTTGCTTAATTTGTTGGAGTATTACTTCTATAAGTGAATATTTGTCAGCAGTCGCAACATTTTGGTGCAGGTGGATGAGGAAATGTGGTTCGACAGGTATTTGTATATGTTCTTGAATCATTATTTACTGAAGGCTGCGCATTGCACCACTTAGAGCACTGACACGAGGCACAAAGCAAGCTCTGTAATTTTTCTTTCTTTGAATTTCCGCGTTTTACATACAGCCCAAGGTCGTCATATACCTTCTTCATAAATAGATATGAGAAATAAATAATTTTGATTGCAAACTTTGACGTTCAAAACTTGAAATATTTTTATCTGTGTGGAATGGATTCGGTCTCGAAACGCAAGTCCAGAGATAAATAACCGATTGCCATTTCTCTCTTATGAAGTTTCCTCATTCATTCAGCATATGACACACACACACACACATATAAAAGAGTTTCCGTTGTGGTATCTGAAAGAGAAATAATATTGGTCACGGAGACTGATGTAAAATGTACCTAATTTATATAATTAAGCCTTGTCATTTGAAGGCTGTTGCTGTCGCTAGCTCCGAGGCCGCTCGTATCGCAGTGTTAAAACTTCGATATGCCATAGGCGAGTCTTGAGTGAACTGTAATGCTGCATATGTCACAGGCGCACTTGTTATATGAGGAATGAGAGTCGTTGCGTTACGCAGTTACATTACACATCAGATATTTCCCAGCCCTCTAAAAAAAGTAATGACATAATATTTATACGCAATGGACCACAGTAAGCTGTGAGAAACACACTGGTCCGTGTGTTTCTCACAGCTTACTGGGGTGATTCTCATAAAAATAATACTACTGTTTTTGCATGTCACTCAGTGTATAAAATAACAATAAAAGTGTCCAAGTATACGAAAAATATAGTGTATGTTTTGTGGAATACATAACAAATATTTCCATATGGAATACCTCCATAAAGAATAAAGAATATCTGCGCAAGGTGACTACAGACAGTGATATTTAAAATGTTCCAGTTTTGCTAAAAGAACGTGCGAGTGTTACATTGCTACCTTAACGGTGAATCATGGGAATACCTACGTATAAAGACAACGTGTGTTAATGTAGAGAAGCAAGGCCGGTTTCATTTTACGATCACACGAGAGATCTTTTCGAAAGTCGGCGAGTCAACAGATACTCACAACAGGAAAAATATACGATAATGTCAAGCAGTCACGTTGAATTCTGAGAAAATAAATGCCTCAGAGAACAGATTCAGCAGTGCAGTCTGTTCATTATCACCAACATAACGAAGGCTAGTGTGACTATAAAACTTACAAATATCTACCACCGTATACAATAAAAAACCTAGAGGTGATATATTGTTGGAACCAGCAAACGATTATATAATTTTAATTATATTTGACTAGGAGTGCTCTAAGTTAAAATTAATTTGCGGCGATGGAATTAGGTATTTATTACAGATACATATGTAGCTTCGTTACTAAGAAATTATATTTCAATTTGCGGGATTTAGGCTGTACCCATATATTTATTTGTACTTAGTCAATTATAAATTTTTTTTATATCAAAGATATTTTATAATTAAAATATGTTTATTAAATAAATATTTTAAAAACATTTAGATTTTAGTGACACGTTTTTATTGTGAAGGGGCTGGGGGAGAGGCCGGCGTGCTGCGTCTGAACGATTTCAAAATATTATGTAAACTAATTTTAGAGTTTTTTACAACCGAATACAATCTATCGCTTATGTAGGTCAATAACTGAAATAACAAAAAATGCAAATAGCACCGTGTGGTTCCAGCAGAAAAATTATACGATACTAATTTTCATAATTAATGCTAATTAATATAAATTTTATTCGTTTGAAATGGCTTTAATTTATCTCTGTATACACATAAACATGTAAGTTGTAAGAAATATTATGTTCGGGTATAAGGGGACAGGAAACCAAAGCCGCAGCCGAATGCCACCATTTTTAATTTACCTTTTTCCAATCAAAATTTATCCTTTTCCCTAAAAAAAATTACCATTTCCCCTTTAAAATTTTTTGTTTTTCCCTCAAAAAACACCGATCCCCCATTAGCAAAAACCATCCCACCAAAGGCCCGTTCAATCCATCGGAAGGATTTGGGTAGATCGTTTTTTAACCGCATGTATCCATCAGTCTCACCCACCCATAACCAAATTCACCCCCCTCCTTCCCTCACACAATCATGACAAATCAAGGAAAAACGCCGAAAATAGAAAAAAAAAATTAGAATTCGATGAACACATAATGTTAACAACGCACTCACCCCCCTTGCCTTAACTACACCCATTACTACTCACCTTTCCACCTTTCCAAGAAAAAACTACATTGATCACTCCGACCACCATGTTGGATGCGAGTGTCCTTGACCTTGACCCCATGATCTTGGTTGACATTAAACACAAAAAAGTCAAAATTAGGAAACATGTAACGTTAACCCACCGTCCCCCTTCTCACTCCCTCACCGCCCACAAACACCCTAACCAATAAAAAAATCGAGAAAAATAAAAAAAAAAATCTAAAAAATNCTGGTCCGTGTGTTTCTCACAGCTTACTGGGGTGATTCTCATAAAAATAATACTACTGTTTTTGCATGTCACTCAGCGTATAAAATAACAATAAAAGTGTCCAAGTATACGAAAAATATAATGTATGTTTTGTGGAATACATAAAAAATATTTCCATATGGAATACCTCCATAAAGAATAAAGAATATCTGCGCAAGGTGACTACAGACAGTGATATTTAAAATGTTCCAGTTTTGCTAAAAGAACGTGCGAGTGTTACATTGCTACCTTAACGGTGAATCATGGGAATACCTACGTATAAAGACAACGTGTGTTAATGTAGAGAAGCAAGGCCGGTTTCATTTTACGATCACACGAGAGATCTTTTCGAAAGTCGGCGAGTCAACATATACTCACAATAGGAAAAATATACGATAATGTCAAGCAGTCACGTTGAATTCTGAGAAAATAAATGCCTCAGAGAACAGATTCAGCAGTGCAGTCTGTTCATTATCACCAACATAACGAAGGCTAGTGTGACTATAAAACTTACAAATATCTACCACCGTATACAATAAAAAACCTAGAGGTGATATATTGTTGGAACCAGCAAACGATTATATAATTTTAATTATATTTGACTAGGAGTGCTCTAAGTTAAAATTAATTTGCGGCGATGGAATTAGGTATTTATTACAGATACATATGTAGCTTCGTTACTAATAAATTATATTTCAATTTGCGGGATTTAGGCTGTACCCATATATTTATTTGTACTTAGTCAATTATAAATGTTTTTATATCAAAGATATTTTATAATTAAAATATGTTTATTAAATAAATATTTTAAAAACATTTAGATTTTAGTGACACGTTTTTATTGTGAAGGGGCTGGGGGAGAGGCCAGCGTGCTGCGTCTGAACGATTTCAAAATATTATGTAAATTAATTTTAGAGTTTTTTACAACTGAATACAATCTATCGCTTATGTAGGTCAATAACTAAAATAACAAAAAATGCAAATATCACCGTGTGGTTCCAGCAGAAAAATTATACGATACTAATTTTCATAATTAATGCTAATTAATATAAATTTTATTAGTTTGAAATGGCTTTAATTTATCTCTGTATACACATAAACATGTAAGTTGTAAGAAATATTATGTTCGGGTATAAGGGGACAGGAAACCAAAGCCGCAGCCGACTGCCACCATTTTTAATTTACCTTTTTCCAATCAAAATTTATCCTTTTCCCTAAAAAAAAATTACCATTTTCCCTTTAAAATTTTTTGTTTTTCCCTCAAAAAACACCGATCCCCCATTAGCAAAAACCATCCCACCAAAGGCCCTTTCAATCCATCGGAAGGATTTGGGTAGATCGTTTTTTAACCGCATGTATCCATCAGTCTCGCCCACCCATAACCAAATTCACCCCCCTCCTTCCCTCACACAATCATGACAAATCAAGGAAAAACGCCAAAAATAGAAGAAAAAAAAATTAAAATTCGATGAACACATAATGTTAACAACGCACTCACCCCCCTTGCCTTAACTACACCCATTACTACTCACCTTTCCACCTTTCCAAGAAAAAACTACATTGATCACTCCGACCACCATGTTGGATGCCAGTGTCTTTGACCTTGACCCCATGATCTTGGTTGACATTAAACACAAAAAAGTCAAAATTAGGAAACATGTAACGTTAACCCACCCTCCCCCTGCTCACTCCCTCACCGCCCACAAACACCCTAACCAATAAAAAAATCGAGAAAAATAAAAAAAAAAATCTAAAAAATNGCTCACTCCCTCACCGCCCACAAACACCCTAACCAATAAAAAAATCGAGAAAAATAAAAAAAAAAATCTAAAAAATCTAAAAATAGAGGAACATATAATGTTCCACCCCTCAACAACGCCATCCCAATCATTAAAAAATCGAGAAAAATCGTCAATATCGAGAGAAAATTCTATAAATTGAATAGCAAATACTGTTACAATACCACTGTTACACCACCCTAACAAGCACACTTCATCCATCACTACCTCCCCCCCAGTAAAAAACATCGAAGACATGTGAGAAACCTATGGGTCAGTGAATATTATATATTAAAGAAGCCTACATTTTCAATAATTTTATATCTGCTCTGCTGCAACATCCATAATCAGTGTGATTGTCAACAGTAACATCATTTCGTAGCTATAACCCACATGCCGATGCCTACGACGACTACGAATGCTGCACCTGCCAACTCATCACCTGGGTGCAATAGTGAATGTGTCGTCGCCTCCCACGATGCACCACAACATCTGCATGATGTCACGTGAGGATTTTTAGGCAACTTCTTTTATGNTGTGTCGTCGCCTCCCACGATGCACCACAACATCTGCATGATGTCACGTGAGGATTTTTAGGCAACTTCTTTTATGTTAAGGAGCTTCGTTTTATAGTGGTCGAGGTGAAAGATAAATAGTTGCAGCAGGTGATGGTTACTGGCATAACATATTATGGAGATACCGGTCGTGGGTCCAGCAGAAACAGTAATACCATTGACCGAAGTTGGTACGGCACCACCAAATTCTGCAGTTTGGATTACTTCGTATTTCCCGACGGTGTTGATCGCACCTTTAGACGAACTGACAACAACCTGTCCTCGTCTGTACCATCCAGTTCTTTGACTGTCCCATCTCTGGCGGAGTTTGTGTTGTCAGCTGTATCACCTCCACCAAAAAAAAAACTCATCGATACAGCTGGTGCGATAAGGTCTTTTCGCACCAACACATCGCATGACAGCCATGCATGTTTGAATAATCCGAACCGCATTAAATATCTATGATTACGGCGCGTGTCACTATTCTACCGCAACTATACTGTCTGCAAAAATTTAAGATCGTGCAAAGTTAAACTGTACGCCTCGTCGATGCTTCAGTGCAAGTTCTGCAACAGAGAGTTCTTGCAGCCTCCATCTGCCGCGTAGCATGCGGTAATTTAAGTCCTATGGCTCGTCTGCCAAAATCAATTGCGACCAGTATAACCGACGAGTCTGCCAACTCATCGCCAGTCGCAACATCTCTTTCCACGAAGACATCTTCATCCCTGGCTCCTGCACCTTCCGATGTTATGACAGCCGAACCAACCAGGTCCCCTAGCGTATCATATACAGAACATTCAGTGGCACATCGGTATCGCTTCTGTTGCAAGGACTTTGCCTTCAAGCTCACCGCGTGATTTCACGTAGTTCATGAATACTTGGTTTCATGTGAACGAAATAGAACTTGGGGTGATGTGTTTACGAATGCAGACATTTCGTGGACAAACATTAATATTTTCTTAGTTTATGTGTAGTAATATATTTTATTAATAAATTGAATAATACAAAATTTGCAGATTTTATTTCTTATTTTAACACTAAATCGTTTTTACCCTGATATGTATTAAAATTAATTTCGATCAAAAACTCTATGATTCTAATATCTTTTGTTTTTAAATTTAGCTCTCCATTATGATTATCAATACATACATTCTTGGAGCTAAAAATGATACATGAAGGCTGAATTTCATGAGTCTGGCCCTACGAGGTCGCAAATTGTATTCGCTTGCTTACAACCCGACATGGAAATTGTGGTATGCTGCATAATTATTTAAAACAAGTGTATAAACTCAATGTGACTAGAGGGATATGTACATAAACTGATTTAAGATTCTGATACGACTGAAAAATAGGAGTTCTATGATAGATCGCCCGATATACTTTGGCATTTATAGAGCCTTTTTAAAATGCAAGCAATAATATATTACCTATGAGTCGTTTTAGACGTAATATCATATTAGGTATAGTTCTTGAAAATAATCTTGAGTGTGGATATTCCTGACCCAACAATTGATTGGATATAAGATAATGAACATATAAAGAATTTGTAGCAAAAATATATACATTTATATGTGCAATATATAAACAATTTAATATGTATACAAGGAAATATGCTGTAATTGATTTAGATGATTCGTGTAAAATGTTTTATTGGGGTGGGGTTGGATGGGGTGGATGTGTTGTTGGTGGCAGTGGGGTGTGTGGTTGGTGGGGATGGGGTGGTTGACAGGTGTGGGTGGCGGAATAGGTAGGAGGTGGAGGAAGTGGTGGTGGGGACGGGGGTATGGTCGGCATGTGCGTGGGTTGTATAAGTATGTTAGACCTGTGGTGGGGGTTAATTAATTTTTTTATCACACTGACGACTACTCATTGTGGCTGAAGTTTTAACTATTTTTGCCTATATTCAGCCACAATGAGCAGACTCTAAGCCACATTGAGCAGCAAGCATTTTTAAAATATTTTGTGGAAGTTTTCGGGTGGTTGGGATGGTTAAACGGAGCATTTGTGAGTGCGAAACAGCCATTTCTGAAAGCATTATGGGTTATTTTGAGGGGAAATGGGTAATTTTGGTCATCGGCTGTAATGTCAAACAAGATGGTGGAAGGCTCCTAGCCCCGACTCCGTCCATCCGTGTGCCAGATCATTCATAAGCATAAAATTCAGATAGAGATAATGTGTTGTAAAAGCATAAAATATGACTGGAAATATTGTCACGGAAAAGTTTAAAAATAAATTTGCGATGCTTTACGAGGATCAGAATAACATAGAATGAGCTACGATTTCAAAAAATACACTTTTTAGGGTACAACACACAACAAGCAGTTTTGCTTAAATTATTTCTCGAACTGTGTACTTTGTGCGGTGATTTAATATACTTGTAACACAGCACATATTTAATAAAACTAGAGATTCATCTACTAAATTAAACTAATATAAATTTAGAAAACAGTGATTCACTAAAAGAAATATACCACATATTCCCCTAGGTAGGTTTAAGCTAGAAGAACTGTAATTCACAAACAGGTGGGGTTAGGTTTGGTGATGTTAGGCAGCTACATTCAAAACTCAGGAGGAGAAACAAATGTTTCTGAGAAATTAAAAATTACCATAAACTACACGTCCTACTCCAGAAAAACAACCAAAGCATTATAAGAGCGCGTGAGTAGTATTCAAATACATCGATAACACATGTTTAAGCCCATTATTTTTCGACATAACAAACCTAACCCCATATATTGATGTATCACTATATATTTTTTTATCTAATCCCAGATAGCAGTTGACTGTAATGAAATATTCTAAGCAAATATAGTTGTATGGGTGCATAAAACTTAGGGCTACCAAATCCTTCTCACATACAAATAAGTTATATTTTTGAGAGCCGCAAAATTCTTAAAAATTGCAGGCACATATGTCAGCAATTAAGGCATTTAGAAAAACAAAAATAAAACTATTTAGCTCTTTATTGTTTCCCTACTACAAATTTACAGCAGAAACCAATAGAAAGCAACACAGATTTTTTTCCATGTCTAATCTGTTGGTTTTGTTGTAACTTCTGTTGTATTCGATGTAGGATTTTGCATATTTCCAATATATATTACTGGAAATATCTCAGAATACAACAGAATGGAATGAGACAGAGACCAACAAAATACTACAGAAACCAAAATAAACCACTTTCTGAGAGTTATATGTGTACCGAGTTTGGAGAAATTGGGTTTACGCGTTCAAAAATTGAAAGGGGTGGAACCCACACACGCACAGACACACAGACACTCACACATTCACATATGCATACACACGCATACAGACACTTAGCCACACAAACAGAAATGTGATCTCATAAGCCTTTCTTTTGGTCGGAAACTAGGCTAGAAAGGATGTACAAGGCGTGGTGACGAATTGGTTGCGGAAAGCTAGCGACCGAAATTTTGGTCGTGCACAAAGAAGGAACAAAAAATTCTTCTCAACAAAAATTTATAAATTTTATTTGGGCTTTTTCTCTTTATATAGCGAAAACATCTAGTTATACTCTTATCTTATCGTGTCTGTATTATTTTTGGAACTTTGTGTTACAGCTAACTGCACACTGTAAACCAATATGTAGCACTATTTTTATAATTATTCACATTCACTGCTTTCAAATACAGATAGAGTTCCAAAGTCGGTCAGAGGAAAGCATTACAAAGTTGCATTGCAGTCATTGCTGCTCCAAAAGCCATCATTTAGGTGCATAGTATAATGCAAAATGTGAAGTATGTTGCTGTATGAAATGTATATCACTTGAAATAATATCTCTAAATAAATACTCACTCTGTTTGTAACCGAATCTTATGACAATTCAGTTAAAATTTGAATACCGGTAGTTTAATATATGACGAAAAGTATATTTTGATATTTGTTGTAATAAAAATTTACCAATATGTATTTGTATATTTAAAAATGTCGTGTGGATAAGGGATTGAAAAAAAAGTCATTGCAGAGGTTGTAACATTTCAGTTGAATCAGACCTGCAGAAATTACTTCCGTGGTAATATTTATGTGGAAATTAGTAAGTCGTTATTCTTTTCACCCATTTAATTTTATCGTTCCTCTCCTCACACAAATTCTATAAATTATTCCTTCCTTTTCTCAAAAAATAAATCAATTAAATCATAAATTATTAAAATTCAAACATCTTCCAGCAATTCTTAAATATGCACATATATACTATTCCTAATCTTTTCCTGCCTTTTTCAAACATTTCCATTGGTAAAAGAGTGACAATTGAATTAAAAAAGTAGAATCTCGAATGTTGTCTAGCATTTTCCAAACATTTTCTTTGTTACTGTTTCCTTGGGATAGTTTAATTTTCACACCATTTACAAACTCGTGCCTGTTACCATAGTTTTTCCATATCCCTCGAAGAATTTAGCTCTACATTATTTGAATGTGGTTTTACATTTTTTTTAACAGATGTAATATTTGTTTATCCCGCGTACATTTACTTTATTTAACAATTAAAGTGTGGTTATTCTAGTAGTAATCTGCAATTAACCAGTTTGCTGCAAGTATGAGGATGCAATTTGATGTGAGTATTCCAAATTCATTCTCAAAATATTTTATAAAGCTCTCTTATACCACTATTTTGTAAGATCTCTACCATCTCACGCAATAGTGGGCAAATCATTGGTATGGTAGCACATGGCTCATAGTTATTTGACATATACCAACAAGTTGACAACAGTTGGTTGATAATTGGTTCAAGAGCAGATGATAAGATGTTTGTGAGCAAACGTGACCAAATAGCTTCTTTTCAGGAGGCCTACAACTGGACAAGTGGCTTTTCAGCAGTTATCTGACAAGTGGCTTGCCAGCAGTAGCTAGTAGTTTGTTGACGAGCTGCTTTTAAGTGAACTGCAAATGTCCTATTGGTGGGCTACAGTAGACTTGCTAGCAGTAAATCAAACGTTTGCTGGCCAGTTGCTTAATAGCAGGCCGCATGTGGTCTAAAGCTGAACAACAAGAAATATATATTTAGGCTGTAAGCAACTTGCCAACAGTTAGCAAAAATTTTGCTGACGAGCTACTTGTGAGCAGGCTACAAGAGGTTTATAGCTGGTCCACAAAATACTTGTCAGCAGAACCACAAGTTAGCCTATAAGCTACTTCTGAGAAGGCCACGAAAGGCATATAGTTGTACGACAAGCAGCTTGCNTTGTCAGCAGAACCACAAGTTAGCCTATAAGCTACTTCTGAGAAGGCCACGAAAGGCATATAGTTGTACGACAAGCAGCTTGTTAACAATTAGACAACATTTGGCTGATGAAGTGCTTATATGCAGGCCATAAGCAACCTACTGCTGGGCCACAAGCAGCTAGAGAGCAGTTGGTCAATGAGCTGGTTGTGTGCAGGCCACAAGTGGCCTATAGCCCACCCACAATAAGCTAGGCAGCAGTTAGACA
This sequence comes from Clitarchus hookeri, assembly GCA_002778355.1. Classification (NCBI taxonomy): domain Eukaryota; kingdom Metazoa; phylum Arthropoda; class Insecta; order Phasmatodea; family Phasmatidae; genus Clitarchus; species Clitarchus hookeri. The sequence goes on along the minus strand of NQII01000972.1, from coordinate 555,669 downwards.
AAAGTTCCCATGCAGCAAGACGCAATCGGCCGCATGTGATTTGGTGGCATTGCTGCAAGACTGCTGGAGCCAGAAAACTTATGGATTTACACAACTGGCCATGCTATAGTTAAATACTGTCAACCGGACATTGGCATGCTATTTATAGAGTGTTGATGGACTATTTATGGAAACGACATTGATGGTTCAAAGTATGTGAACTACTAATTGTCCATAAATTGCTTACCAGCTGTATTCCAGAACTGGCTGCGCTTAGTCTATACGTATATTTTTTTCGTTAAAGCATGGATAGCTATGTGTAAGTCGTTTGAGGGCTGTGAAGTGATAATCGATGGACAATTGTTGATGCAAGCGGCTTACTACAGGGTCCTTTATGGCTTCTGGTCTCGCTAGTAGCTGCTTTAATACAACATATATTTGCCTAACACAAGAAATATTGATTGCATTATAAAATGAGTAGATAATGTGTAATTAACAAGTGTTGGAAATTTGTATGGCAAAGTTTTTTAATACAGTATTTGCTGTGACTTTGAGACTGGTATCGCATAACTTGGCATAGTTTGTTTTGCATGTACGACTATACATTTTTAAAATAACTTTGGCAAACTAGCCTTGAAGAGCTTTTGTTGTTTCACATCACGAAAATATTAATATATGTCAACGACAGTTCACAAAATAATGACGGTCGATTGAAATGAAACTGATGGTTGAGAGTAGTTGTCCATAAATGGATTACCAGCTGTTTTCCAGCAATGACCTCGTATAATCTATGCCTATAGATGGTGAAAGTTTGGCTAGCAATCTGTAGGCCATTTGAATGCAATGCAATGGTAGATCGATGGAACATTGCTGGTGCAAGCAATGTCGTTTTTTATAGCTCCCTCTCTCGCAGGTAGCTACTTCAATACAGTATACCCCGCTTTACGCGAGGGATACGTTCCGGAAAAAATCGCGTTAACTGAAATTCGCGTATATCGAGGTTTATGATTAAACATAGTCAAAATTTAATACAAAAAATACGAATCATTTTAATCAATCACTTTAATTCTAAGAACACTTTATGCAATTCATACATACTATTAATAATTTTTTACGGAAAAATACATCTATTGTCTTTTGGGTAGCGTTTTTTTTACGTTCTTGTAAAATACGTTCATAACACCCAACACTGTTTTTAATAGTTTGACACACGGTTAAGACACGGTCATCATTATTGTCTATACTCTGCAATATGTCCAAACCTGAATAAATTTTTGAAGGAGCATTTTGTATTCCCCCTGAAGATAAAACTTTCTCTTCTACTTGTTCTTCCTCATCGTAGATAGGATTATTCTGTAACTCGATCAGATCTTCATTGCTGAGAGGATCGTCGTGCGTTGCTACAAGTTCTACGAGATATTCTACTGCGAGATCTTCAAGTTCAGACCCCTCAATCATTGCAGCAATGTCTTCAAGCACTTGTCTCTACATCTGGACAATTCTTCTAGGTGCTTCCACTACATCTGGCCAAAGATTACGCCACACCCCATTCATACAACTCTTTTTAACTTCCTTCCAAGCCTCTTTTATGTTGTGAATAGCCTTCATAATGTTGTATGACTTCCACCACTCTCGCATAGACTGTCTTCCTTCCCCGTCAGT
>NQII01000972.1:520024-553795 GCA_002778355.1 Clitarchus hookeri | reverse complement strand
CTCCAATAAATGTTAAAACACGACTGCCAGCCGAACTAAACATGACGGAACAAACGAAACGAACGAGGGAATCCCCATAGAACAAAGTCGAAGGACGGGGAATTCCCAATTCTTCAAACAGAATGTTCAGAGGAAGCGGGGATTCCCGCGACCATAGAGAAGTTGATGACTACATTATGTTTATACGCACTCTTTCGCGTAATGAGAGGCATTTGAGCGCGAAATTTGAAATTCGCGTTATAGTGAAACCGCGCATAACGGGGTCGCGTAAAGCGGGGTATTACTGTACAATACACATTTGTCTAATACGAGTCTTATAGATCACATGGTACAATTAGTACATTNTAAAGCGGGGTATTACTGTACAATACACATTTGTCTAATACGAGTCTTATAGATCACATGGTACAATTAGTACATTATGTCTAAATATCGAGCGTTGGAAATTTATATGACAAAGTATAAAAATGCAGTATTTGTTGTGACTTCCAGTCTGGTATCGAATAACTTGATGTATGTTTGCTTTTCATATATAATGATTATCCTTGGAAGCCATTCGGCAAGCATAAGATTTTCATACAATAGAATGTATTTAATAGTGTATAGTGTATTAAACGAAAATTAAAAGTAAAAGCAGTTAATAATTATCCAAAAATATTTTTTGAGATATTAAATATGCATATTTTATATATATTATGTTTAGAATTTGTTGAAAGCATTGCTAGCCATCTTTAGGCCATCTGATGACCGTGAAGTGCTACATCGTTAGGCCATTAGTGTTGTATGGATATGGGCCATGCTTGGAACATTTTTGCTAACCACACCTGGGCCACTTATGGATAGACTATGGCTAGTTAGGTGGTACCACTTAAGATTCAGCAATGGTGCAGGGTACAAACCAGTTGTTGGCCAACAATTGGCTGATGAATTACTTGTGAGCAGGGCACAAGTGGCCTACATCTGAGCCACGAGTAGTTTGCAAGCAGATAGCCAATAGTAGTTGACTGGCAAACAATGAGTGAGCAGGCCACAAAAACCAAACCGCTGGGGCACAATCAGCTTGCCAGTATTTGGCCAATAGTTTGATGATGAGCTGCTTATAAGCATACCACAAGTAGCCAATTGCTGGCCCAGCAGTCAGACCACAGTAGGCTAATGAGCTGCTTGTGAGCAGACCCCAAAAGGCATATAGCTGCACCATAACCAGCAGTGTCAAGTAAGTGGTCTCCAGTCTGCATTTTGTCATTTAATATATGATTGGTTTACTTATGGCAGGTCACAAGTAGTAAACCAACGCCATTGCTGCCACTCATGACCCACTGACAGTGCTAGGAGCATTCATGGCACACCGGTGTNGAAGTAGTAAACCAACGCCATTGCTGCCACTCATGACCCACTGACAGTGCTAGGAGCATTCATGGCACACCGGTGTCAGCTGCTGATGGCATGCTTGAGGCATAGTCGGCTATGCAAAACCATGCCGCTTATAGACTAGTGTCATTTTTCTACGCGGGATAGTAATTGTATAATTATTCACCAGTAACCAGAAAGAATAGAACATCCGACTTTGACTCCTAATAGTTCCCATGCAGCTCTTCCCAAAATACATTTGCCTCGTATCGATGGATATTTAAAAGGTTGGGTGAGTTATAGTAATGTTTTCACAACACTTGAATCAAATTGTCCTAGTCTTTCATCAGTTGAAAGAAATTTGTTTATTTGAAAATTTATTTGAGTTGTAAACCACTCGGTCAGTTTCAGGCTCTTCCAATTTCGGAAGCCAGCTACCACATTGAAAAGAATAAGCTAGTGACTAAATATAACAACAAAATACCTACTGTAAAGTAGCACTGCATGTCGATTGTTTATTGGAATTCCCTTCAGCATATATCAACTCGCCAGCATCATTACAATAATTATTACCAATGATCAATGGAAATATTGCTGCACTGGAAGATCTTGGCGTGTGTGTTAAGATGTGAGCTCTTTCCCTGTTATCCGTTTCCCGCAAACAGTTGCATCCTTCTTTGCAGACTTCATGGGCCTTCTTGGCTGATGGAACCAGAGGGATCATGGCCTCATACTGAAGCAGTTTTTAGTGTATTACAGGAAAAAAATTAATTATTTGTATTTTAAACAAATGCGCATGAATCATCCTTCTAAGAAAAACTGTCTTGGTTTTCTAACATGAAGAATGTATGTCAGGTCACTGCCGTGAGCTTAAGATTTGCAGACAATTCATGACTGAAGCTTTACTTAGCTGTAGGTCCTTTCCAGCCGTCGAAATTATCAAGGACTCTGTCCACTGATTAAATATACTCATTAGGTAGGATTTACTGCATAACTCCATAGCTATTCCCATTCCTTTATGAGGACAATATACTTAGGTCAGTTTGTCATCTCCAACAATTGGACCTTCTATTTGAGGAAAGACAGGGTCCAAGCCTGTGGTCTAGCATAGTTGTTGGTAGGCAAATTACATGTCAAGCATCTTCACACTTGCCCTAGTACAATGCAGTCAGTATTTCTTAGAGAATTACAGATTAAAGGCGCTAGGAAATTTATTCGGCAGTAGTTTCAGAAGTTTATGCAGTACTTCAGAGTAAGGCTCAAATATTATTGTCTGCCTATGGCAAACATTTCTATTCCTTGTGTGTTGCAAGACAAAACCATCTTTGAATTCTTGTGTGGACTATGAAGAAGCTATTTCTATCACTACGGNATGCAGTACTTCAGAGTAAGGCTCAAATATTATTGTCTGCCTATGGCAAACATTTCTATTCCTTGTGTGTTGCAAGACAAAACCATCTTTGAATTCTTGTGTGGACTATGAAGAAGCTATTTCTATCACTACGGTACGATCGAGGAAGTCCCATATGTTATTGGCCTATATCTGTCTGGTTGTGTGCTTGCTCGCCAACCAAAACAGTACATATACAGCTCACCTCAGACCTACCCACAGATATATTTCTCTCTGCCTTTCGCCAGTTTGTGTCGTGCACAGTTTTCTCAACTTATGTGCATAGTGACTGTGGGACATATTTTGTGAAGGCCAATTGCAAACTCTCTGCTCTCCAGATTTTTTTTTAATTATTAGAAAAAGAATTTGTTAGCTAAACAGTTGGCAGAACAAAAAGTAATTCGCACTTCAATCCACCCTCAGAACTCCACTTTGGTGGTCTCTGGGAGGCTGACATGAAATCGGTCAAATCCCTTCTCTTTATACTGACTGGTGTTCAGATGTTTATATATGTGGAGCTGTCTATGGTGTTTAACCAACTGAGTACACCCTTAAATTTCAGTATCTTTGTGCCATGTCAGCTGACTGAAACGAGCTCACTACACTGACACCGGGTCACTTCCTAACCCTTAGCTCACCACAGCTTCTGCATGACGAGGACCTTACAAGTACTTCTGTGGACAGACTTTCTCTGTGGGCTCTGGTGCAGCAAATCACCCAGTCCTTTTGGAAGGGGTGCAATGTGGACTAACTCAGTCAATTCCAAGATAGAGAAAAGTGAACAAAACGAGAAGCCAGCTTGGAAGAGCTTCAATGAATTTCCAAGGCAATGGTGTTTGGACTAGTGAAGGTGTTTTAAGGTGCTGATGGTGTGGTGTGTGTGGCTGAGCTTCGCACTCAGAAAAAAACTTTAGTACAACCTGTAGTGAAATTGTACCCTTTTCCATTTCAGTTATTTGGAAATATGAGCATCCGAAGGTGGTTGGGATGTTTGGGCATGTGTAGAGAATATGTGATATTTGAATAACTGTGGTGCAGTGTGTACATATTTGTGTAACTATGTACTACTTTGGGCGTTACATTTGCATTATCCGCGCAGCTGTATGCGCATCCAGCGATTGAGGCGCAGTCAAATGAATTTCGTGGTATTTACTACGTGGAGTGGAGTGGAGAGGTTTGGGCGGCTCTTAAAAACGCGTTTTGAGAGCCGACGAGGGTGAAGTGAGATGAGCATGAAGCAGCGTCAGAATGTGGGGGAAATCGGAGATCCCCGAGTAAACCAGCCGACCAGCGGGCATCGTCCTGCACGATTGCCACGTACGAAAATCCGTGAGCGACCCCACCGATCGAACCCAGTTCGCCTTGGTGGAAGAAGAGCGTAGCGGTAGTGGCTACATCATGGAGGATCGGCCAGTTGTGCTCTGGTACATGCTGTCATTATAGTTTAGACACTCGTTAAATATAGTCCACCAGTGCATTGGCACAAACAAACTGTTTTGTAGTCTTGATTATAGTTTTCAAAATATAGCACGGAAAATTTTGGAATATGAGAGCATAAGTTTCTATGCTACTAATTAACTTGTCCGTCTAAATCACATGTCACGTGATCCGTATCATATACACAACATATTGTCTACGTATCAATAATATTAAACAATCGATACTTCGGTACTGGCATCCTGAATCTATTTTAAAATAGGTGTTGATGTTTTTGCCAACACATTTTGATATGTCGGAGAGAAAAATATATATATATTCCGAAATTTTAGATTTTTTGGTGCTTTATTAAATAACTATAATTATTTGACTACAAATATTTCCATTTACGTGGTCTTTATATAAATCTCTTTAAGATAATGAAATATAGAATTATCTTGAAATACTGCCTTAAATGTTTTACTACCAAATTACAAGATATATCTTTATTGTGGAGCTGAAATATTTATTAAAATTATTGCCCACCGATCTTATAATACTTTCAACGCCGTGTTGAAGCAACTTGAATTGTCCTCAAGAGACAGAAAACATTTTATAGCCTGAGATGACCGTGACTCACAAGCTCAGTTTACTAGCCGAAGCATTGGATTTAGAATCGCCCCTTCCAGCCCGAATATACTGTTGAAATACTAAGTTTGATATGTGTTTGCTTCCCTCTCACCCTTTTTGTGGACGAAACCTGTGTTTATGGCTCTAATTACCTCAAGCAGTTGATTTTGCAAGTGTCCTTTAAATACCCTTTCGTTTATTTTTGTCTTTCACTCTGCACTTTGGAAGGCAAAATCATTCCTGGGTTATCAGTTTAACCAACGAACTTTAATTTAGGTATTTATACCTGTATTACATTTAGGCTTTAAGGGTGCATCGCAGGAAGACATCATAAGTTTGAAAGTCGGAACGAGTAATTATATAACTCACGAAGTGAAAAAGAGTTAATACGAGTCAGAATGGCTTCCTCAGTTCAAGCGTCATGCCAGACGTAGTGATGGGTCGTTCGTGAAAATTTACGAATTCGTTCGCTACGAATTCATATGATTATTTAGAGTAAATTCGAAAGTAAAACACGAGCCGAAAGAATGTTGTTAAAGCGGAGAGGACAAAAGAATCAGAACGTCTGATTTGTTCGTAAAATATTCGGCAGTCAAGAGTCATAGAACTTGTACGAAAGGTGGGAAGAGAGGGGTTTAGCCTTCACAACAAGCGTCGTGTTACTACTGTGTCTCTTTGTAGATACCGCCTATACGTGCATAATGCTGTAAATTAATACTTGACAATGTCGAATAGTAGTATAGAATGTAATAGTTCTCACACAAAATCTTCCGGGAAAATAAAATAAAAAGTAATTTTGCAATCGTTCTAACAAAAAGAACAACACAAAGAATATGTAAGTGCGGCAAGAGCCGAAAACGAGAAGCAGAGAAACGATTACCCGAAAGGGAGAGTGAGTCATGACTCTATAAAGAACTGTAGTACATGAAAACGAAATTAACGATTTCTTTGAACGAACTGTTCACAGAACTGATCCATACGAATTGATTCGTCCAGTTGGGTAGTTCTGCCCATCACTAGCCAGGAGCGTGAATTTGGCCTAAAGATGGGCAGAACGATTCAGTTGGACGAATCGACTCGTCTGGACAAGTTCAATGAAACGATTCATTATAAACTATCATTCATTTCTTTCTCATGTACTGCCGTTCTTTAGAGTCACGACTCACTCTCCATTTCGGGTATTCGTTACCTCTTCTTCTTCTTTTCGGCTCTTGTGGCGCTTGTGTTGTCTTTATCTGTTATTGTTTTAGTAAGCACGATTGCTAAAGAAATTTTTATTTCATTTTCGCGGAAGATTTTGTGTACTGGTATGTGAACTATGAAATTATATATGTACTACTATTCGACATTGTCGAGTGTTAAGTTACAAAACATGATGCACGTGCAGGCGTATCTACAAAGAGAGATAGAAGTTGCTTGTTGTGAAGGTCTTGCCTCTCTCTTCCCGCCTTTTGACCAAGTTCAGATGACTCTTCATACCCGATTATTTTTATGAACGAATATAACTTTCTGATTCTTTTATGCTCTCCACATTTAACGTTCTTTTGGATCGTCCTCGTGTTACGCTTCTGAATCAGCGACTCAAAAGTATCGATTACTTTCGTAGCGAACGAATCGAGCTATGTTGTTCACTTTTGAACGAGTCGTTCACGATCGCTAGAATCTGCATAGAACGTCTCGCACTGCGAGGAAGAGGTGGAGACGTGGCAACGCTGCGCCAGCGAGCCAGTCCACAGGACACTTGTACGGAATGCAGGACCAGTTGTGCGAGGAGAGAGACGGGAGGTTCCAGGGTTTTAACTGTCTTTGCCTGTCCTTCCCCGACGTGACTTGTCTTGCCAAGGGCATATAACCCACCCGTACATCGGAGGCCTTCATTTTTCCTCGCGTAGCATATATTGGCCTTCGTCTGCAGTCCTACCTAAACCGGACCGAGCTATTTTTTTCTTTTGTTTTTGTTATTCACCATCTTCCGTTTCAAGGACGACGGCTAGCGGGGAAAAGATTCCTGAAAATGTTCGGCCATGTCAGTATGAAACGACGCAAAAGCGTGGTCGTGGCCAGCATGAAGGCTGCCATTAGCCAATACTCAGTTTGTGCTGGTGTGTGACGATCAGATTCTGATTAAACTGCGAATAAGCTGGAGACGACGTGGTACGACGCAGTAAGGTATAATTCTGTTGAATATAACAAAAAGGGTCAATGGACAAATTAATATCGTAGTAGTTCAGTAATTTTTAAGTGTCATTTGATATCAAATCGTTACAAATTACCAGAGCTCTCACGGCATTTGATATCGTCAATGAAATATCAAAACCAAGAAAAACTAGCAGAATACAGACTGAAATAAAAAACCGCAATGAGTAGAGAGGCTAGCGTGATAGAATACTAACACCACAAATTCCTGTTCCATACATATCTCTTGCATGGAACCAACATTCCGATGATTAGCTTAGTTTATAGACCATCTCTTTAGCAACCCCTTTGGAAATATATTGTTATAGTACATTAGCCACAAATTATATTTTTTAATATACATAATTAATCGATTTAGGTAAATTCATGTCGGTGCTAAATCAAAAGCTGCATTTCTTTAAAATGGGAGTTTCGAAACTACTAAATTCATAATTGATCAAGGTTTGGCAGGGCCTTTGAAACATTTATTATATGGTTTAATATTTTAGGCACTAAATAAGTTTCGTTTTTATCCATTGTGTTCTCAGTCACTGCCTACTCTTTGACCACGTGGTCACGAGAGCGAGAAAACAGAAGAGTTAATTTACAAAGCGACGCTTAATGTCACTTTGGGACACAAGTTTGAGGCCTGAGGTAAAGGAAATGTGACAAACCACTTGCTCATCCACTGTCATTCCAGTTCGACATTGGCCATGCCGAAATTATCTTTTATTCTGTGTTATTCTACTTGAGTGGTCGTCATAGTGTATTTCGGTGTTCCTGCCGTGTATGAACAGGTGGACATCACGTAATTTGAAACACGTGGAATTTAAGGCATTGCTAATAATTTTGGCTAAGGCTATATTGAATGATGATAACTTAACCGATACTTGCACGTTTGTTACTAAACAATCCAAAGTTACAAAAATCCGCAATAGTTCAGAATAGTTATTACCTATTATTATACATTTTCCCAACTTACATGCTCATAACTTACAGTCACTGACCTGCATTCGAGCTCTTTATCCGAACACGGAAACGTCCAAATATTAAACAAATATAACTTAAGAAATGTTTTAAATTTGTGCTTTCAAAACTACATTCAAATGTATAGCTGCTGACAATACTAACTTCCAATTACCTCTTTCGGGGGATTACTTACTTTGTATCGACATGCAAAACTCCGTTTCTATTTCATTGACTTAACTCTCAAGCATTCCGAGCATTTATTTACTCAGTTAATTCTGATATAAAAGCAAAGAGCATTGATGTGGCATAGTTTTAAATTATTCAAACTCATTTACTGTACATCTTTTCTGCTATCTTCTAGCTAGATACTTAACTTGCCCTTTCATACATAGAGGGTTTCAACTCAACTAGTGATTCAAACGTATTGCTTTCAATTTTGTTTAGCATGATGTGACTTTATCCTGTTATAATATTTTTTTTAATTTGTTGCAGTAATTTTGAACTAATAGTCCCTCTATTGTTAATATGCCTAAAATATTTAATCGGCTGAGCGCTTGATGTCCTATGTACGGAATAATTATTATTTCAATACCAAAGTTATAATTTTACGGCTATCCAAAGATTTTAGAATGCTTTGGTTTATAATATTTAATTTACCTCATTACTATTGATATATCTGGGAACAAATACTTCTAGTTTTTTTTTTCATTTGTTTGTGAGTTATTTGAAAAAAAATTGTACTGTATATGTTACTTTTGTAATTATTTTTACAGAAACATTCTTTGACTGTTATAGATTGGATAAAACATTTCTCTGTTAAATAAGAGATTTCACTGCTTGAAAAAAAAATAGCTTTTGTTATTCAAAATTTAATTTTCATTATGTCTCCTTCTTTAACAACGCCGTAACATCGAGGAATGATTTCGACAATATTATCATTGAAGCATTGTTTAAAACCCATATCACCATACTAAAAAATAATCTTTTGTTCCTAAAATTGGTTATTACAATTAATAACATGTATATTTACTATCTTAGCGTTGATCTCAGTTGGAGTTAAAATTTAACCAGTAAATATTAGTTTATTAATCACAAATTTTAATTATTCAGTTTCACAGTCATTCCTGATACACAATTCGTTTAGTAAGATACCGTGGTTAGAATTGACGTATATATATGATTTTAATAGAGTTAATGCTACTTTTACATAAACCTAAGATAAATAAATTTGGACTCAAATAAAATGTAAATATGGACAGCTTTGCACAATTCAAAAGGAGGAAGTCCAGATCAAAACTACTTTATTTATAATTATTTTAAAGTCATCTTCATGTTAGTTTACCCGCAGAGATCGCTTAACATTGAAATAAAATTGTTTACATATGGAAACACTTAAATTAAGAAAACTGGAGTGGAGGTTTGCCAAATGTTCAGAACTACACCCAATAAACCCAGAATATAATAAGTTTACCTAATCTTACTCATGGTCTACCGAAGCAATTCGACCGCGTTAAGAAGTTTCCTGGTCAAAAAGCCAATATTTTCCAGTACATTCTGAAATTTCTTAAGAGAGTCTTGCGTTACTGTAGAGTTTTGATTTAAAACACTTTCGTTTAAAATTTTTGCATTCATCCGATGTGAATTTGTTATCGGCTCAACCTCAGTCAGAATTGTGAAATAAGAGATTTTGGTAGTAGGCCTATGTCAAAGAACCACGTTGAGTTTTGGACATGAATGAAAACCAGCAAAGGAAAAGTTATTCTAACACAGTGGCATGACTAGCCCTAATTTTTGTAAGCCTAACATTTTACTGATAAAACATATAACATTTTACAAATAAACGTGTCTTAAATATATACACATTATCGCGAAATATATAATTCACAACCAAACGAATGCTAATTATTTAAACTTTTTTTATCACATAAATAATTGTTTTGGGCGCGAGGTTTTGTGCGCACGCGCCTGTCGCACATCCCTAAGGACGGCCGTGTGAGTCTCCCACGTTATTTAGATCAGCAGCTCGTAAACTGCAACTGCGGGTATCACGACAAGTGATCGGTCTCGCTCTGAAACCAATATGACGACCGCGTTTCTCTTAGAAGAAATGCAGAGGCACCTTCACTGTACAACAGGGAAAGTAGTTACTAATGGTGTAGCCATCCGACAGGAAGTAATTTTCACTAAGTTCACAACCAAGGTCGGAAACATGTCAGACGATGGTAGATATTAACTGGATCAGTCGGCAAAGCTGTTAATTGGCGGTAGGTGACACCGATGTTAATTTGTATTACTTTTGAGCATGACTTGGGAAGTTTCGTGAATTGTGGAGATGCAGGAATCGTGAGAGATGGCACATTGACGTTAGTGGCGTCACGTTGGCGCTTGTGGAAAAGTCAGTAGTTGTACATATAGCCACACGGTCGTATCAAAGTTCGTATGGGATGTAGGTCTTGATCAAAATAAAATAAATAAATTGATTATAAATTTATTAACACAACCTTTATTTGCAACATTATTCAGTCAGGAATGCATGTGTAGCACTGGTAAAACTTGGTGAAATTGTGTTACAGTGTGGTTAACATCACCTCAGGCAAACACGATGTCCAACTAAATAAATGGCTGTTAAGTTAATGCTTTAATTACAGAAATACATTTTCAGGATGTTCTGAATACAGCAACAATGCCAACAAATAAAACACTGAAAAACTGTCAGCAGGCTTGTCCATGAAGTTGAAGTAATATTTCCTATACGAGTGAGAATCTCGCTCTAATTACGAGTTAGTCGCACCTTACGAGATGCATAATAGCCGTGGTTGTATCTATGCTGCTGCGGTACCTGGAAGCAAACATACAGTTTTTTTTATCTAAACAGCGACATAGAAGTACAGGTCCCAGAACGATATAGGAATATGAGTCACTATTGAAAATCAGGTATAACTGCCAGGAAGCACGGGAAATTTGGAGGTGGTAATTATTACTCTCCAATTCTTCGTGAATGTCTCGTGTTTTTCCTGGTGCAAATGGTACAAGGACGGTGGACATTGGTCAATACCACAACGTGTGGAAACAATCACTCCCATATAAAGCTAGTCGCGAGAGGGACCCACGACATTCTCAACTGGGGAACGCATGTTACCGCATGTTTTAACAAGCTCACGAAACTGTATGAATGTCAGAGCAAGGTATACATAAAATATTCATGATTAAGATCACTGATGTCCATTAAATTATGTCAGCAAGTCATGAAGAAGTAGTTAATGATCTCAAGGATCGTTAACTGGCTTGGAATATGCACTTTTACATGTCGCTGCTATGTGTTGCTTCCCTTGCTTCGTTCTGCTCGCGAGAGCGAAGGAACGTTAGTCAGGCGTAATTTGAGAAGCAGGCAGCGATTTACAAAGTGGTGCCGCCGTGAAAAGCCTATCGCAACTCGTGTGCTCCTGACCTTGAGGGTATAGAATTTCTGCAGTTATCTGAAAGAATGTTGTGGTTCATTGCTCTTGCCTTGACTAGGGGTGTGGGGAACCTTTCAGATCGGACCACCGAGACTATTTAAGATGCGGCTCATTATATATTCTGAACTACCTATGAGACGGTTCTGTAAATTCTTCAATATATTTTGAATATATGCATGAAAATTATAATTTTAAAAACTGGTATAGAGTTTTTTTAAAAAAATACCGGAATGTTTATTAACTCTACATGTTTATAAAATACCACAACACATGGGATAAAGTCACAGCGAGCAAAACTGTAGGATTTTTGGGTTTCGCTGTTAGATCAGTAAACGGATCTGTGAAGGCAACGAGAATGTTGCGGATCTCTTCGTAAAACTACCTACACTGAGATTACAACTAAAAAGTATATCTGCTAATTAAAATTGGCTACATTTTAAGTTATTTTTAAACTCTTGTTGAAAGTAGCTAAAATCTTCTGATGGTATTCGCGTTTTGACCTTTAAAAAGGTTTTCCAAATTGAATTAATTGTACCCGTACAGGTTCTGATCTCGAGAAAATGTGTTGATGAACCAAGTGTTAACACACGCTATAGACCATTCATGGTAAAGTGAGCACTTTTTAAGGCTCTTCCAGCAGGCATAATATAAAAAAAATACATTGTATTATGTCCTCAGATGATAATTTTCGAGAGCTATAAAAATCACTGTGTTTATTAGTCAAATGAAAATATTTGATTAACAATTAGCGAAAGGATAGAACAAAGATAAAAGTAACTTTCAAGTACAGTCTTAAAAACCGCTCACCTTACCGTGAACAGCCTATGAAGTACAGGTGTCAGATGTTTTCGTGACGCTTAAACATGTTTCTACAATAAGCTTTTGAGACGCGCAGATATATTCAGATGTTCGTCTTGCTACGGGTTTCGAAAAAGACACTCTCAGTTACATATATAATTTAGCTTACATGTAATGCACCCATTGCCGTAAAATGTTTACAAAAAAATTAAAGGCTACATACAAAATAAATTTTATATGTGTAATGCTACGTACAACAAAAGAGGAAGCCTTACAGTATCGTTGCATCAGGACAGTGTTCCGGCTACCTGGAGGGCAGAAGACGTCCATTTTAAATACTTCTTCAGGCTTCTTTTACCTGGGTAAATGCGTCGATACAATCGGCCGTGGTATCAAACAAACTGCGAATGTTATCCTGCAACATATGTACTCACATATGTTGCGAAACATGCTCCAAATCACGAATTCTTCTACATAGATGATGCTGAAGTTCCATCTGGTACCACAAATGGTGTGCGGGCGACAAATCAGGTCAACACGCAGGTAACAGAAATGTTGATATATTACGTCAGAAGACGTGGTGCATACATTAATGGCGAACACGTTAACTGAAGTGTACGAGTACATGCTTAGGGCAGTGAATACGGAACAATTAAGAAATGCCAAGCCTACTTTGTAAGGAATTATTTTGACAGGATGATATAGGCTGTTAACAGTAAAGTGAGCACTTTTGAGGCCCTAGTTACTTTTATCATGTCAGCCATTTTTTATTCTTCCACCACAATTATAAACAAATATTGCCATGTCAGTAATAAACAGAATGTATAAAATTTACCAGACTCAAAAGTTAATGTCTAAGGTTACAATAAATTATATTTATTTACTATTATCCCAAATGGGTAGACTTCAATAAGTGCTCACTTTACCGTGAACAGCCTAGAAATACCTTTATAGTTGTATTAAAACGTGCAAATTTACTGCATAAGAAAGAGTTTGACAACAATTCATTGTGTTAGCAATGCTCACCAATCTTGCCGTTTCTTGGCTTTCCTATGTTCGCTTCCATAAACCTGTGGATTTTTATGACTCTGTTTTGTGTGGTTCTTATATGCCGCGCCCTCTTAGACACTCCTGGGAAACCAGACATGTGTATTGGGCGAACGTAAACTTCCGGCAAATGTGTCGCGAGCACTTAGCCGAGATAGGCTTGGCACGAGGCAGCATGTTAACTTCGAAATACTGCTGTGCATTCAACGGCCATTGTACGTATCTCGACCTGTGACGAACCACGGTCACATTCGAAGGCTGCCCGGACCATCTTGCTGGTGTGTAGAGCGAGTTTCTCTGTAAGATAAGGCAAAGACTGCACAGCTCGACGCTGTCCTCCGAACTTGGGTTCAAGGATCATCTTTTCCAGAATAAATGCGAGATTCTTCTTTAAATGCGTTGAAGAGTGTAAAAGTACCCAGTACATTTTAAGCATATTAAATTTTTTTTCGTTATAATATTAAATAATAATCTGAATATGGTATGACAAAGAAGGAAATNCATTTTAAGCATATTAAATTTTTTTTCGTTATAATATTAAATAATAATCTGAATATGGTATGACAAAGAAGGAAATGTTATTTTCAAATATGAGTCGACAAGTCGCACAAATCTCATAATTTGACATAATTTATAGGTTAGGAAGCAGCTAAAAAATGTTTATATTATTAGGACATCACGAAATATGTCTCTTGGGTAATTTGTTATGCGGCTCGCCTGTGAAATAAATGCAAAGAACACATAAAAAACTTGCAAATGCATTCCTGACAACACTGCTAAGTTATTCTCACTGCGTCTTACTAAGATATCAGTGATAGAATAACTGGTAAATTCAAAGAGTTCCGTCTGTGTAATATTATATTTAGTTAGCTGTGGTGGCATCCACGATATTCAATAGTTTTCTGTGGAATATTTTCATTTTTGTAGCCTCTGGAATTATATATTTGTGTAATTTTGCATGCAGTTCAGTTGGTTCAAGAATGTTTTCGTTAGAAGAACAATGTTTGTTGTAAGTATGTCTCACTAATAGTGAAACGTTGGTGTTGGTTGTTGCAAATGATATTGATCGCAGTTTAAACCTACACTGAAACTTCTTGACAGTGGGGAATAATAAAAAAAATATCAAGACAAATATATTAATTAATCTGCAAGCGCTGTTACTTGTATTTTTAGGCTCTGGTTTCAGTCATAAAAGAAAAAAAAAACCGAAAGAAGAATTGTCTCTTTTATAGGTTCAATAAAACCTTTATGACGCTGACGTTCTTTCTTGTTTCCACAAGAAAGAGCAAACAGCCATCGAAACAAAAAAGCTATAAACATATGTTACACAAAACTCTACGAATATTATGCACAGTCTACTTTCTACAGCGACACGTATTGATTATTCTAGACGACCGATGTTTAACTGCGGAACCTTCTGCAGTGTACAAAGGAAAGCGACGGTGCAGGGAAAACGCCGTTGCAGCGTATTGAATTTCTCTTCCTCCAGCGCTCTGCTGGACCGTCCCATTCACTGCCTCAGCTACGAAGGCCGCTTCTTGAAGGCCCGGTGCACGGTAGCCAGTTGCCCCGTGTTTTAAGGGATTTCCCGTATCCCGAGGCTGAAAGACTTATTCCGTATATACATAGGACGGAAATTCCAGNCATTTTAAGCATATTAAATTTTTTTTCGTTATAATATTAAATAATAATCTGAATATGGTATGACAAAGAAGGAAATATTATTTTCAAATATGAGTCGACAAGTCGCACAAATCTCATAATTTGACATAATTTATACGTTAGGAAGCAGCTAAAAAATGTTTATATTATTAGGACATCACGAAATATGTCTCTTGGGTAATTTGTTATGCGGCTCGCCTGTGAAATAAATGCAAAGAACACATAAAAAACTTGCAAATGCATTCCTGGCAACACTGCTAAGTTATTCGCACTGCGTTTTACTAAGATATCAGTGATAGAATAACTGGTAAATTCAAAGAGTTCCGTCTGTGTAATATTATATTTAGTTAGCTGTGGTGGCATCCACGATATTCAATAGTTTTCTGTGGAATATTTTCATTTTTGTAGCCTCTGGAATTATATATTTGTGTAATTTTGCATGCAGTTCAGTTGGTTCAAGAATGTTTTCGTTAGAAGAACAATGTTTGTTGTAAGTATGTCTCACTAATAGTGAAACGTTGGTGTTGGTTGTTGCAAATGATATTGATCGCAGTTTAAACCTACACTGAAACTTCTTGACAGTGGGGAATAATAAAAAAAATATCAAGACAAATATATTAATTAATCTGCCAGCGCTGTTACTTGTATTTTTAGGCTCTGGTTTCAGTCATAAAAGAAAAAAAAAACCGAAAGAAGAATTGTCTCTTTTATAGGTTCAATAAAACCTTTATGACGCTGACGTTCTTTCTTGTTTCCACAAGAAAAAGCAAACAGCCATCGAAACAAAAAAGCAATAAACATATGTTACACAAAACTCTACGAATATTATGCACAGTCTACTTTCTACAGCGACACGTATTGATTATTCTAGACGACCGATGTTTAACTGCGGAACCTTCTGCAGTGTACAAAGGAAAGCGACGGTGCAGCGTATTGAATTTCTCATCCTCCAGCGCTGTGCTGGACCGTCTCATTCACTGCCTCAGCTACGAAGGCCGCTTCTTGAAGGCCCGGTGCACGGTAGCCAGTTGCCCCGTGTTTTAAGGGATTTCCCGTATCCCGAGGCTGAAAGACTTATTCCGTATATACATAGGACGGAAATTCCAGTATCTCGGACTTATTCGAAAATAAACGCAATATTAATAAACACAGTGTAAGTAGCGATTATAAGTATATTTAGGCCTTCGCTCTGACCCAAAGGCAAAATATTCTGTAAGAATGCAGAATCATGAAAAACTGGTATTAGAGCCACAAATCTGGCTAAATACTAATTTTCTACATGCTACTAATATTTAAGAGAAAATATTTATGTATACTTCTAATTTGTACAAGTTGAGATTAGTATTTAAAAATAATTTTAAATTATATTTTCCTTTGATCATTTTACTGGGATCAGATGTGTGCCGAATTTTCGGAAGTGTCCCTTATTTATGGAAAATCTGAAAGTGTTGGCCACCTTGGTTCGGTGGCTGGCTGAAAGTAATATTATCTAAATAGGACATCGTTAGTCAAGACCAGTGCATGTCAAATTGACAAAACAAACACAAACGGCGTGGTTTTCATGTGTAAAAACAGCTCAGATTAAAGGATATGCCGTCGAAACAAGACTGGCGCTACCCTATATTTGTCAAAAAATGGTCATCGTAGCTCAAAGTATACCAATCACCTTTGAAAATACTTGCATTTAATACTGTTGGACTTCTAATGTTAGGGGGCTTGTGAGTAGACATGCATCCACATGTACTGCAGAAGTTAAAATGGGGTCTTTGAGTGACATTCGAGGTTATTATAACAGAGCGAACTGCTTTCGTAATTAATGTATGCATGTATTATTTATTGGCTATTACAACTTCATTTGTGGGCCTTCATTAACCTTAGAAAGAAGCCAAATATATATTTCGGTTTTATCCCTGGCTATCTGTAAACCATAGCAACATGAAAACGCGATACGACCAATTTGTAGCACGTGAAATAATGTCGCGAAATATCATTTTAAAGAAGATACAGAATACAATTTATTGGTATTATAAAGACCTTGTAAAAATAGCAAGTAATTTTTTGACAAAACGTTCTACTTTTAAAGATATAGCTATTTTTAAACTTTTGTTCATTGTCGTGAAATACACGAATTCACAGCGCCGGAACGTAATGGACGTAACTGCAAGATGAAGAGGAAATTATCTTCAAAATTTAAATCAATAAGTTTTACTAGCGCCTCTGATAGAGACTTGTTGGATAGTGTACTATTTGATTAATATCACGTTTTACTCAGTCAGTAGTCCTGCAAAAACAGTTACTTTATTTTTATGCAAAACTAAAACTAACCGTATTTAATTTGAATCACTTAGAACAAACATATCAGTATCATTTAAACGTTTCTTACTGAAATGTAAGGTAGATTTCAAGTCCTTGACTGGATTGGGGGAAAGGTTTGGGAGGGGAGGGGAGCAATAAAAAATGTATGCTGTCAGGTGTGGGGTTCGAACCCACGCTCCCTCTCGGGAACCAGAGCTTAAATCTGGCGCCTTAGACCGCTCGGCNGTGGGGTTCGAACCCACGCTCCCTCTCGGGAACCAGAGCTTAAATCTGGCGCCTTAGACCGCTCGGCCAACCTGACACTTAGAAGTGACCCATCGAGAACTCTTACTAGATATAATATCGTTCAGTTTACACCGTATTACATCCCACCATAGAAGGATAGTGGAAGTCACATATATCGTCGTAAATGACAACTCTTTCCTTTATTAAGATCTAACTAGATAAAAATGCTGTTATTTGGGAAACCGCTGGAATTTATCTCCGAGGCGGAGGTACGAATACACGTTCAAAAAGCATTTCAATTATGTGATTAATTGTAGTGCTGAATGCGCTCTTCAATAGTGCCATTAAGGCAGCTAAACAAGCCTGCGTGTTTTCTTTGGATAGGGAGGGAATTAAGGAGAAAATTATTAGGGAACTACGCTTGTTCTTGCCTTAAGTGGTGCTGGAACTTTGAGAATATCTGATTTCAGTTTTACGGCCCGTGTAGAACCCATCACTCGAAGCAAGTCATGCCCTTCTTTTGTATGCTAATGAGTTTCTTCAGGAAAGTAATATTTATATTATTCAAGATGTGAATTAATTAAACATTAATAATTGAGCTGTTACTCCTGCACTACNCAGGAAAGTAATATTTATATTATTCAAGATGTGAATTAATTAAACATTAATAATTGAGCTGTTACTCCTGCACTACGCATTATGACTCAAGGGGCTTTTTCTGAAAGTAAATTATTAAAAGCTTAAATCAACAAGCATAAAAACTACATCATCATCAGAAAGACCCATCCTCATGGGAAAAGTGGCTACCTCGGTCCAGAGGAGGAATGCAGCATTTATGTTGTATTGCTGGTGTTAAATCTGTTGTAGAAACATACATGCAGACTCACATGTACATGCTTTGTTGGTGACTTACATGATTATATCGTCACTATTATGTGTTGAAGCTAAGTATTCTTATTCAAAATTCTTAGTGGACAGAATGGCGACGTGATAAAATTTAANGCACTATTATGTGTTGAAGCTAAGTATTCTTATTCAAAATTCTTAGTGGACAGAATGGCGACGTGATAAAATTTAAATTGTAAGTGAGGGCTTCTGTGTTCATAATATATGTGTTTGTGTGTGCGTACATAAATGCACATAGTGATTAGCTTCCGAATATTTATTTGCAACTGCGTAATATTTACTATATACTCGTACATATAAATCCCAGGAAATAATGTGTAAAAAACGTATNATTTATTTGCAACTGCGTAATATTTACTATATACTCGTACATATAAATCCCAGGAAATAATGTGTAAAAAACGTATTTTTCTCCGGCTCTTAGGGGGATGGGGGTGGTCGCCCCCTCCGTCCCGCCCTTAAATCTGCCACTGCGCAAGATAAGTGTTAAATAATAAAAATACAATGAGTTGTTAACAAGCAAATTTCGTTTAAGCTATGACGTATCCACAATGTATGGCATGTATATTTTTAAAAAATAGTAAATTACGCTTCATCATTTTGCGCTAACTGATCAAAGCTTTCCATCGTGCGCAGACAATAAATCTCATGTATTCTCTCAAGTGTATAAAAACAATTAATTTTTTTCAAATATTAACTATATTCTGTTTCTGTGTGCCAGCGAACACTTGAGTTTGCTTTTAGGCCAGAGAAAACAAACTATATTTTAATTAATGTTTAATTGGTTTTTTTAACATTAAAATAACATTACAGAGCATTCAGCATTTAAGCAATGCTTAATCCATTCAGACTCGGTGAACACAATTGTGTACATTACGCACGTTTAAGCAAATTTTGGTCTGTAAAAAAATCAATGATGTAGCCTGTGGGTAAATGATTCGTAAACAGTCTTACTTGTCTAGGTCATAATTTATTGATATTATTGTAGCCTACAATGACAACGAAACAAATGTTCTACCGACTGAGTACAGCAACACCCGAAACTGTAATATTAAGTGTATAAAAAGGGTTAGAAAAACCTTTAAAACTCAATATAAAATGAAGAGATTTGGACGGCTCTTAAAACCGATAGAGCCGACGAGGACGAAGCAAGATGAATATGGAGCAGCGCCGGAAAGCAAGGACATGGGAGACGGGAGATCCCCGTAAAAACCTGCCAATCAGCACCATCGTCCAGCACGGAAATCCGGGAGTGACCCCAGAAAATATGAATATTTATTTTTTTAGATAAAAAGATTTTCCTCATTAGGAAGTTATCATAAATATATCTTTATTGAAAATTTATTTTGGTTACATNTTTTTAGATAAAAAGATTTTCCTCATTAGGAAGTTATCATAAATATATCTTTATTGAAAATTTATTTTGGTTACATACAAGATCAAGTATAATTTAATATTACTATTCGTTTATATAAAGTGAAAGGAGGTTTTAGGCGAGGACTCATGTTCGTTGGATTTTAGATGTGTTGTCCCTTTTAATCATGAACTTTTGTTTTTTTAAGTACATATAAATGCGTGTAATGTTTCTCTTTCGTCTGCCACAGCAGCTAAGCTCCCCACATCTGCATCAAATAAGATAGAAGCATTCTTAGAATTGTTTTCATTTTTTAATGTAAGGCTAGGAAAATAGTGTTCCGAGAATATCCACATCGGGGTCGGCGTAGCCTGAATCTTTCTAGTTTGTGTTAAATATTTAATTACATGTACGTAAGCACGGGATATGTGTATGTACAAAGCAAACAAAAATTGAATCGGTTCAGTTGTTACGCCTACGTGTTTTACCGGGAAATAAGCGCACGGCTTCATCTTGAATACTCTAAGAATACTTGGCCTTGCAGACGAACACTTTTAATTTACACAAATTAAAATAATGCGGTAATTTCATTACAGGTGTACCATGGTCCGATATCGCAATAATGTGAAGAAAATGCGGTGTTAATGTCCATTTTAAATACTCGGGCTGCGATAGCACATGCAGGGGTATGAAAAAAAGAACCAAAGATCCGAATAAATTTAAGGGTTAAGATAAGATTCTTGCGGAAACAGCTCTAGACTTGGTGACCAACGGAATGAAACAACATGACAGTGACATTAAGCCGTGGTCACAGGATCATTATAATGACATATTCGCAAGTTGCATAAAAGAAAAATACTTAAAAATCTCTCAAAAATTAAGGAAAAATTATACTAGGTCATTGGTATGCGTACAATACTTGTTAGCAAATCTAATAGATGGACCAACTTCTGTGGGTTGACACAAATAATAAAGAAACTGAATT
The DNA here is from genome assembly GCA_002778355.1 of Clitarchus hookeri. Classification (NCBI taxonomy): domain Eukaryota; kingdom Metazoa; phylum Arthropoda; class Insecta; order Phasmatodea; family Phasmatidae; genus Clitarchus; species Clitarchus hookeri. Next base: position 533,114 of record NQII01000972.1, on the reverse strand, counting down.
TTTAAACACAAACCCTACCATGCAGGATTTCCATACTGTTTAGTATGGTTGTCATATGTTAGTTGTAATCGTCAGATTAGTAACAGTGTAATTTTTTTTTACGTATAGATATGGAAGGATGAAAGAAGGGCTGTATGTAAAAAGAAACTGAGCAAGGAACACAAAATACGTTTTTTTAAACTGTGGCCTGGCTATACCATTTATGGTTCCGTTTTGGTGTCTTTGCTAAGCTTATGCAGCTCTGGCTTCGGATGTGTCTTCTATTTAGCGATTTAATTCCTAATACGTCAACGAGTGAGGTGGCGCAGTGGTTTAACTTTCGGACTCGCATTCGGGAGGGCCTGAGTTCGAATCCCGGTCCCACCATCCTGATTTCGGTTTTCTCGTGGTTTCCCGAAATCACTCGAGGCAGATGCTTGGATGGTTCNATCCCGGTCCCACCATCCTGATTTCGGTTTTCTCGTGGTTTCCCGAAATCACTCGAGGCAGATGCTTGGATGGTTCCCTCCATTGGCCGATTCCTGCTTCTCTGAGCAACTTGCTCTGACCTTGCTGTCGACGAGACGTCAAGCCCTATCCACCTAATACGTCCTAAATGAAAACTGGTACGCAAGCAAATAACTGTTACCAAGATACGTGTGCTCGTCATGCTGTGATGACCTCCGACAGAGGTACCCCCTGGCGTCTCTACACTCACGCGTGAGGGGCCAGTAAGGTGGAGTAGAGGAGGGCTTGTCTACGCAATTTACACACAAACTCTTACGTAAAGCTGGTTCGCCAGTGTATTTAAGCGAAGATTGCGACGGGCATATGCACTATGTGTGTGTACATCTTCTCGAGAACGAAGTCAACACGATGTTGAAAGATGTAATTCTTGTGCGAACATTATGTATACAGGCGCTCGCTTTTACGACGAGTTCGTTTCACTCGTGAAAGTGTCCTACACCATCAGTGGGGGGGCTTAAATCGTTACTGTTTTAGTAATAGCTACTCGTTTCTCATCGACGGTGATGTATGGTATGTGTAACTTGTTACAAGATCTGTGCATTAAACGTAACTAATTTTTATGAAATGCAATTTATTTTACATAATGTTTGTAGGATTATCTATAATAATTATGTACAAAATAATTTATGAATATATTATATTTATATGTATGTTTTAGAAATAAGTAATATATGCCTNATAATAATTATGTACAAAATAATTTATGAATATATTATATTTATATGTATGTTTTAGAAATAAGTAATATATGCCTTAAAATATATTTAAAAAGTATATTATATGTTTACGTACCGATAGTGGCATCAGCGGTTTTTTCAATTATATGCGATTTATTCTCACGCGTATATTAATGTAGGTTTTATCAGAGTGCTCCTATANTAAAAATATATTTAAAAAGTATATTATATGTTTACGTACCGATAGTGGTATCAGCGGTTTTTTCAATTATATGCGATTTATTCTCACGCGTATATTAATGTAGGTTTTATCAGAGTGCTCCTATATTTTTACAGTTGAAATTTATATCTTTTTTTTACATTTAAAATGTATGGAAGAGTGCTTTCTGTGGACATAATGCCGCACCCCCTAAAAGAACTGTACAAGAAATGTTTCTCCAATTAGATTCTTCGTTCACAGTGTGTTTTGTAAAATGTATTCAAGAGGGAAAGTTCGTACAATAGATGAATGGTTCGTGAAATGCTACGCAAACAGGGAGACATGCTGCTGGGCATCGAAGATGTTGGCGAGAGTGTGTCGTTGGTTCGACTCCCGAATGGGTGGTGCTACATTGACTATCATGGGCATACTCACGAGTGAGCGCTATGGGTGGTGAGTTATCCAGCGTATTTTCGTTTAGCTCGAGAATTCGTCGGACAATAGCTTGTAAAACAGCATCGGCCATGCGCCATACGACAAATGACACCTCTGACACGACATTCAATGAACGCGATGAATTATGTGCATATGTAAATTCATTTATTCGTGCCTCATAGGTTAGTTGTTACTGAACCAGCAAATAAGTAACATATGGCCAGGAGTCAATCTGCAGATGTCAGTCGGCAGGAGTCCGTCTGCAGAAGTCAGTCTGCAGGAGTCAGCACTGAGGATTCACAACTGAGGAATCAGCACTGTTGAGTCAGCACTGTGCAGTAGTACAAGTGCATCAATTCACATATGCTGTGGAGCTTACCTCTATAAATTAACCTTCTTTCACTGCTGAAAAATTATATGGATAACAATGTTTTTACTATGCCAAGACCTTCAGTAAACGTTACAATGCACGGCAACATGAGAAGAGTGATTGTTTGAAGAACCCATCTCATGCTTTTCTAAGCTGCGATACATGTTCCAGACAGTTTACTCCAAGTGATAACTTTAATAAACACATAAAGGCTGACAAATGTAGTGTTTTTTCGCCCACTGAGAAACAGCTTGTGACGACTTCGTTACCTCATGTTTATACATTACATAAAATGTTCGCAGACGACGAGGGAACTCGCATGATGAAGCATTGCGACAATGGCCGCATGCAGTTTATGCAAGGAGATACAATGAAGGATACAATGAAGGAACACATCAAGATCTGCAAGGAGTCGTCTACTGGGAGACAGCAAGTGATATCGCCAATACCTCCTACTGCATCGATGGGTACTGTTTCCAAAGACGATTATGATGAGACAGTTAATGCTAATGATGGAATGAGAGACCTACAGGTTTGATAGGGTCAGTATGTGTGGAATCTACATATGCAAGGCGTTCGCGTGAATTCGACGAACTTCAAAATAAATGGTTGTCATCTCTAAATGTTGATGATGTCCATGTGATTCCTACAAAGCAAAGTAAACTTGACATTGAGGATGAAAGAGGAGGGGAAGATGACCTTAAAAAAAATAATTTAATATAATGATTATGGTGATAGTGTTGATGAAGAATCTGATAAGAGTAATGATGATTCCCTCAACGTTCCCACACATTTCACTAAAGAGTTTCCTTCGACAAGTGATGCGAAGAAGGCAGATGGCATCAAGAACGTTCGTTACATGTTTCCCGAAGACCCAAATGAACTTGTTGATAGATTCAGATATTTGATTGAGCTGCAAAAAACGCTAGGATCTCTCACGCATTGTTGAGATATCGCCAATAATCTATGAACTGACGGATCAGAGTTATATACTATGATACTGTTGGCTGCTATCCATGATTTGCAAACAACAGGGAAATGAAAAGATCGAAAGTACAAAATGTTTAGAGAGATAGAATGTATATAACAAGTAAATCGGTTTCGAGAGTCTGTTTTAAATCAAATTTTGGCGGGCATGCGTAGGAGGAGGACTACGGTAGGCTCTGAAGTATTATGTCATACTCGAGTAGATTAAAATCCGCTGATTTTTATATGGAGAACAAAGGCACTGATAAATGTTTCTTGATGCAAGTTTTTAGGCGAGACATTCGTGTTGGAATAAAGACGCATACAGACTTGGTGTGGTTATGTAACAAAGTTGGTGTTTGGTATCGACCGGTATGCGAAGAGCGGTAATGACTTTGTGTTTATCAGCCTCAAAAATTTATTTTAGTATGAAAACTTTCAATATTGCTCGCTAGTTAAACTTTCTTTGCATAACACTTTTGAGTGTATACCAGTTTTTAATATTCCTATGGCACATTGGTGATTTTAAGAAATAGACGTTTTTACATAGATACATTTTTTCACATTTCTACAAAAAAAGAACTTAATACATCAGTTGAAATTAGTTTTACTACTTTTCATACACATGAAGTCGACCTATTAGAGTGTATTAATGTTTTGGAGGGAACAGTATCATCTGTGTGGATAAACATGGAAGACCTACAGGGTCGAACAGCTGCTGGTGTAGTCACTGGAGAATGCATAACTACAAGCAAATTAACTGCAACTGAAGTACATATGTTGTTGTTCCTGGTTCATAGTACATCAACAAACATATTTGCATTATTTATACAGTCCAGCTTGAATTTATATTAATATTATTGGGAAAATCTAGCTTCTCAAATCAGTTTATGTCTTTATAAGGATTGATGCACATAGTGCCATTTCTTGTAGTGTGCATGGGAAAACTATGCGTATATCGTTGACAAAGGTTAACTGCACATTCACTGCTATTACACTCTCCCACAATTTCAGGTTTTATACTGTCTGGCGTTCTATTGCGTCCCATAAGAAGTAAACATTTACATCATTTGCACATTGTTCAACACATGTTACTAGGGGATCGTCCACACAATACTCCACACTCTGGAAGCCCAGGTGCACACACCAGTGGTCTTGCTCTGGATCAAACATGGTTGATTGTCTGCCGAAAACTGGATGAAGACTGGTGCTTAGAGTACGAATGCAGCGTACACATCGCAGGTAATTGGGGTGCACAAGTCTCCCATGTTGTTCTGCTATGATTTAAAATACAGTCTGACATTCTCCATTGCAATGTTCAGACCACCAAGTAGTCTTGTAGCTGTCCGGTCTTCTGAGTTAATATACAATTTGGCTACTACCCCAAACATGGTGCAGGCATTCTTCTTTTGCTTGACTTATCAGCTCACTGGTTTTGCAGGGCAGCTTCGAGTCTGGCCGGACGTGGTACACTGGGCAGGTAATAAAACAACATGGTACTGGAACAAAACTGAAAAAACCATTTTCTTTCATTCATCCTGACCCAATTTTCAGATCCGTTGCAGCTTTCCATTCGCTCTGGCCCACCAGGTGCCAGCAGTGAACTCTATGGTAGCCCATGGTAATATCGGAGTAAATGGAAACAAGGCAGCAGAAAAGATAGCATATGGCAGAAACAAGAAGGCGGACGGAAACAATATTGTTGAATGGTAACAAGATGGCAGCTGGAAACAAGATAGTGGATGGAAACAAGATGGTGGCTGGAACACAAGTTGGTGGATGGGAAAAAGAAAGTGGCCGAAAATAATATAGCGGCTGTGACATCATACAAAATGAGGTATCCGAGATGGCGGTGGATCCGAAGATCCGCAGACCCCAGCCATTGCCCTAGGATCGGCCAAATATATCTACTAATGTTAATACTCATCTCTCGATGAGAGAAAAATTAAATTTTATTTTTAATTTATACTTTGTACTATATTTATTTAGTTGTAGCAAAATAGTGCAATACAGCAGTGGTTTTAAATAAATAATACTTATTTATTTCCTCAATTATCGCCTATTGTTATTATATAATCTTTCGACTATAGTGTTTAATAAAACTTCAGCAGCACCACGAATGTACTTAATACTTTCTCCTTTACACAGCTTTTGTAATAAGTACAATAGTACCACGTCTATAATTTCTACTTGTAGTAAACCCTAGATTACACAGAAATATAGATCCTACCTTCCATTTATGTGCCATCCTTGTGTCGTAACGAGAGTACCTATAGGTGCTGAAGTTTGTGACACCAAGGTGCTACATAACACTACAGAGGTCTGTGTACACAGGCATATTTAGTCCACCATTTTGTAAGATAGCATCATGCGAGTCAATTAAGTTTTTTTTTTGTCATATATCGGGAAACAATTGACGGATTCCTTCTAAATTTGCCAAACAAATAGTACTGCATCAGGTGGTGTAAACTAGTATATTTTATGTATGTCAGACACTTATTTTCAAAAAGTGGTTATGTGGATATTTTAGCTCAGTAGATTTTACTAACGAAACCAATTCCAAATTTATCTTGTATGCTGGAAGTACCGATTACGACCTTCAAATTTTTCTATGCAGGACCTCATTTCTCTGCCATTATGTAAGATAGTCTAGTCCTACCAATAACAAAATAACGACTTTATCTCGTATCTCAGAAAATAATCAACCCAATCTTACAAAATTTGGCAAAGATGTTGTAATGTAGTAGGCAACAATTACCAATGTTTTTTTTTTTTTAGTAGGACACACTTATTTTCATAATGGCGTCTATAAAATCATTTCAGATTTGTGAGCAATATATACGAAACTATGTTATCTGTTTTAATTTTGTATATTGGCAGTATAGAATCATCGAAATTGCTGCCACTTGCTGTTTTGTCCTCCAACTAAGATGATCGCCACATGGAAATTATGAAGGTTTTTTGCCATGTCTCGAGAACCAACGAACCAATACCCACCAAATGTTATGCTGGAACATTAAAAATAATTTTGTACCAAATTGTGTACACCATGAATGCTACAGAAGGACATGGGAACTTTCATGTAAATGGGTCAGACAACAATTTTTAAAATGGCAGTTTCATAAAACATTAAGCAAGTTTGACATACATATTAAACAATTTAACCAAATTCAACCAACATTTTTATGTAGACAGAATACATTAGAAGCATCGTATATAAATCCTCTTTTTCTGTGAATTTTGTAAGATAGTATGAAATAAGAAAATAAAGTTTTTTATGTCATATCTCAGGCACCAAACAACCTATTTCCATCGAATTATTCGCACTAGTAGCGCTATGGTCGGTCATGTAAACTTAAATGTTTTATGTGACATAGTCATTTATTTTCAAAGTAAAGGCTCTGTAAATATTTTAGGTTAGTAAATATTATCATTCCAAATAATAGCCTGATTAATTCTGAAGTTGATGCTCCGAATCTGACCTCCATAATACAGTGTAATACACGCTAACTTATAGTACGAGGTTTTCTGGGTTAAAGTCCCGGGTAAGACATGTGTGTATTTTTTATTGTATCACTACCGTTGCATAAGTTTCTGGTTTCATTCCTAAAGTTAATGCTTTCAAAGAAAAGTCAAGTCCTTCGTGCCAACTCAGCTTTTAATAATATGTTTAAAAATTAATTACACCCATGGTAAGGAAAGTAGGACTGATTAGTTATATCAGTAACTTCTCGTTTTATAATCACAAATATTTTTTGAGAAGGGAATCAGTAGTTAAATCGGCCCATAATTCTCAATTGTAGTTGAGTCCCCGTAAGTTATTTTCAAGTCAGCAAAGGATATCCCAGATACAAATAATAATTTTATATATGGACTAATGTTTGCAAAAGTACAGCAGAACATTATTTATTTTGCTGTGAATGTAATGAAGACCTGTGGATTATATATATTTACGCAGTTTGCTATTTCCAAGTAGTTTACATGGTGTAAGTTATTGTATGAATGATGTATAACTCGTTGTTAATACTTTCAGAGTTACTTATTGATCTTGTTATAGTTGTTTTGTCATTAGAGAGATAAATAAATAGGTTATCTCGTCCAAAGGCAATTTTCTTTCTTTGTGAGCCTCTACATTTATCAAACATTTTGTACAGTAATTTAACTAATACTGTTCATATTTACGATAAAGATCTGATTTGATTTCTAGTTAATTAACAAGGTCATTGGAAAACAAGGAAGTAAATTGTCTGGATTAACCATTTGTTTAATATATAACTCGGTACACCAGTTGGAATCTATATCCTTGCTGCCCCCCCCCCCTCACCAACTTGCTAGTTCTTGTTGAAAGCACAAAATAACAAAGATGACTTTGACATTTTTTACTGTTCGTGAAGTTATCAAAATAAATTGCCTTTGTCTATTTAGTTGGCACACAATAGGTGAAGTAGGGGAAAATATGAGTATTTAACTTAAAAAAAAAATGAAATGTATGTGCATGTATGGGGCATTGGATTATTAAAACTAAAACATTCATATTTTCACATATTCGCGTAGTCTCTCTGGTATCTTCATAAGAAAACCACGTATCGCCGTTTCGGGTTGTTTATAGGTTTTTACACCATTATAAAATAAAAAAATCAACTGATCGAATAAGAAAAACTTGTCTCTCCAGGAATATTTGAAAATTATCTATAAATAAAAAAAAACGGAGACCTTATAACTCCAATGCAATGTTTCAAACAGCGAAAAACACGTACATTCAATTCTTATTTTTAATGAAAATTTATCTTCAAATCTGAGGTAAAGAGCATACCTATCTAAATTTTTAATAACACTTTTGTTTCAAACGGAAAAAAAATTGCCTTTGAAATAAAAGTAATTATATTTTGTTGCCTTAAATTCAATAATACAGGAATTTGCTCGCAATATGGTGACCTAGCTCTCACCCCTTATATCCAGTACGTTGCACTTTAGTTGCGCAAACTTTCTACCGATTAGCGCAGGAGGAAAGACTAAAAGTTAGGGAAGGGGGGAGGCAGGAATTTAACGGGAAATCCCCGACAGCTCTGCGAAGTAAACAGGAAAGTCCAGCGGAAAATATCTCGGTCGCCAAGGCTTACACTCGGACGAAGCTGACCGAGATACTTAGACACAAGAAATTATTGAAATGATGCGGTGAACCAGTTTCCCCAGGAATGGAAACCGGTTATTGGTTGGGAAAGTATGTTAAATGGTGTAGGAAGGCGGTGTTGTTCTGCCGTCCTGCAGACGAGTGTATCTACTGTGCAGAACAACATGTGCCTTTGCGCGTCTCTCCTACACAGAAGAGCTGCCCTCCTAACTATAGGCTGGTCACGCTAAACTCAGCACTTTTGAACGCTCTGCTTTAGATCTAATTGTTTGCACATTGTGTAGTCTTCCGCCATATCTACAATTTACATCGCCACGAGCCTGGACACTTTATTCATGCATCGATAAGTCAAACTCTAAACTTATTGGCAAAGTAAATACGTAGTTAGCAAATTTACTAATGCTTTCACTCATATGCCGCAAATACAGACAGTAAAATAAATCATCTCAGAGTACACAAATTTTACCTAACACAGTCGACTTTTGTTTTCCCCCTCCCACCTCTCCACGCACCATGCAGGTACTTAAAAAAAACCTTTCAGTGACTTGTGTGTTTTTAGTATACAAACGGCTGCTTTTTCTCTATATATTCAATTTTAAAAAGCATGCGATACACAATTTTTATTTCAAGTGTTTGACAATGTAACACATTACGTAAGTTCAAATTACGCCTTAAACTACTGTGAGAATGGCGAAATACTTCACGAGTTCTGCTTTTTGAGATCACAAAATTAGGTTAAATGAACAATCAAGTTGGACCAAATCGCATTGCAGACCTCTGCAGAGGCCAATGTTGAAAACAATAGTTAATTCTGTCACTGAACCTTGTGATGTGAATCCCATGTGATGGGAATCACTCAAAGATCACACGAGGGAAATGCTGCACTGGAATTACTGAAGATAACTTACTTATTTTGGTGATTGAAATAATTTCTTACACTATGATTTATATCTAAATATATTAAATACCTATTTTCAGATGGTATATCTCACATATTCGCCATTAGTTGAAACATAATATATTTAATAATTAGGTATTGTAGCAAGTCTCACTGATCGAAAAACATTGTTCATTTTCTGTGTTTGCCTCTAGTGCTTATCTCGCTGTAAGCAAACACACACGTTTCCGTCAAATTTTAAAACGCTCCAATTTTGTAAGTGTTGTGTTATGACACGGTCAATCAGCACAGAATGTCGCAATCCCTTCTTGCATACATTGCCTGGATTCACTGCCTGCATACATTGCCTGGATTCACTGCCTGCATACACTGCCTACATACACTGCCTGGATACACTGCCTGCATACACTGCCTGCATACACTGCCTACATACACTGCCTACATACACTGCCTGGATACACTGCCTACATACACTGCCTGGATACACTTCCTGGATACACTGCCTGCATACACTGCCTGCATAAACTGCCTACATACACTACCTGCATAAACTGCCTACATACACTACCTGCATACACTGCCTAGATACACATTCTGTATAAACTGCCTGCATACACTGCCTGGATACACTGCTTACATACACTGCCTGCATACACTGCCAGCATACACTGCCTACATACACTGCCTGCATACACTGCCTGGATACACATCCTGGATAAATTACCCGGATACACTGCCTACATACACTGCCTATTTAGACTACCTGGATACACTGCCTAGATACACATCCTGGATAAACAGCCTACATACACTGTCTACATACACTGCCTACTTACACTGCCTGAATACACTGCCTGAATACACTGCCTGAATACACAGCCTGCATGCACAGCCTGCATACACTGCCTACATATACGCTTGCATACACTACCTGCAGATATAACGCGTGCTCACTATCATGCAGACTACGCTGTAAAAAAGATTACAGCAAACTTTCTAAGCTCTATTGGAGGAGGGGCCGCGGCGGTGTAGTGATTAGACTACTCGCCTCCCACCAAGCCGAACCGTGTTCGATTCCCGGCGGAGTCGTCGCCCCCAGATTTTCGCATGTGAGAATCGTGCCGGACGATGACACTCGTCGTCGCGTTTTATTGGAAATCTTCAGTTTCCCCGGCCCGACGCTGCTCCATTTTCACCTACGCTTCACCCTCATCGGCTCTCAAGACCTTGACGTTAAGAGCCTCCCAAATCACTTTACTCACTCAATATAATGGAAGAGGTTAACCTATACATAATATGGAAATAATACTATGAATCTCGCTGCAAAAATGGTAAGATTTAGCGTCGCTAATAAAAAAAATTGGCAACTTCCCTACGCAATTGACAATTATTTGTTGAGCAAATGTTGGACTACTACCGTGGATGTGTGCTGAAAAAATTAGCTTCAACATTTACACTATATCATTGGATGTCTACAATTATGTGGCATATTTGCGAATAATTTGTTAATGTTCACATAGATGCGCTGAATAGCCAATGTTGCGTACAAAAGTTTGCTGGAAATTGTCAAAGTTTTGGTAATGCGGAATTTCCTTCTGCATTCAAGTTACGTAAGAACCTCTCGTAAGAACATCTGTGGTAGGAGAGTGTAAAATCTTAAAGCCACTCAGCCCTCTCTAGAGACCACGCTGTCAGCGAGATGTTCAGCAGCAACCATACCTTTCAGAGCCACTGAACCCTCTCTAGAAACCACACTGTTAGCGAGATGTTGAGCAGCAACCATACCTTTCAGAGCCACTGAACACTATTTAGAAACCATGCTGTTAGCGAGATGTTCAGCATCAACCATAACTTTCAAAGCCACTGAACGCTCTCTAGGGACCATGCTGTCACCGAGATGTTCAGCAGAATCCATAAGTTTCAAAGACACTGAATCCTCTCTAGAGACCCCACTGTCAGCGAGATGTTCAGCAGCAACCATACCTTTCAAATCCATTGAACACTCTTTAGAAACCATGCTGTTAGTGAGATGTTCAGCATCAACCATAACTTTCAAAGCCACTGAACGCTCTATAGAGACCACGTTGTCAGCGAGATGTTCAGCAGGATCCATATGTTTCAAAGACACTGAATACTCTCTAGAGACCCCGCTGTCAGCGAGATGTTCAGCAGCAACCATACCTTTCAGAGCCACTGAACCCTCTCTAGAAACCACACTGTAAGCGAGATGTTCAGCAGCAACCATACCTTTCAGAGCCACTGAATCCTCTCTAGAGACCACGCTGTCAGCGAGATGTTCAGCAGCAACCATACCTTTCAGAGCCACTGAACCGTCTCTAGAAACCACACTGTTAGCGAGATGTTCAGCAGCAACCATACCTTTCAAAGTCACTGAATGCTCTCTAGAGATCCCGCTGTCAGCGACATGTTCAGCAGCAACCATATCTTTCAGAGCCTCTGAACCCTCTCTAGAAACCACAATGTTAGCGAGACGTTGAGCAGCAAACAATCCTTTCAAAGCCACTGAAATATCTCTAGAGTTCATGCTGTCAGCGAGATGTTCAGCAGCAACCATACCTTTGAAAGACACTGAACACTCTCTAGAGACCATGCTGTCAGCGAGATGTTCAGCAGCAACCATACCTTTGAAAGCCACTGAACACTCTCTAGAGACCATGCTGTCAGCGAGATGTTCAGCAGCAACCATACCTTTGAAAGACACTGAACACTCTCTAGAGACCATGCTGTCAGCGAGATGTTCAGCAGCAACCATACCTTTGAAAGCCACTGAACACTCTCTAGAGACCATGCTGTCAGCGAGATGTTCAGCAGCAACCATACCTTTGAAAGCCACTGAACACTCTCTAGAGACCATGCTGTCAGCGAGAGGTTCATCAGCACCCATACCTTTGAAAGACACTGAACCCTCTTCAGAGGCCAGTTTGTCAGCGAGATGTTTAGCAGAAACCACACCTTTCAAAGCCGCTGAGTTCTTTCGAGGATCTGCTTAGTACTGTCGCCGAGGTCGATCAGGCACAACATTATATCATACGGATGCTGGTACATCCCAACACATTACCACTCTGTCATCAAGGAAATTAGATAAACCGTGATAAAATATGAACATCTAGTACTTTAACCTACCATGTTAAAAATTAACTGGGCGGATGAGAATGTCATATTGAGTCTCACAGTATCACCTACTGGAACGTTCTTGCTCCTTACTGTACATGACAATGGAGGGATGTAAATATTACAAAATAAAATTTATTACGAAATATAGAACATTCAAGAAAGGTAATAGACATTATTGGTGTAAAAATGTTACTAATTATTTCAGTAAAATTAAAAAAATTATATGGATAATTTATATTTTTAATAAGATAATTTAATGTATGTTTATAGTTATTTTAGAATTGTTGTAAGAACTGAAAATCAAGTTAAACGGCTACTCTTTATATCATTAGTATACAATTTTGTAACTTCCGTTTTGAAATGTACCTTAACATTTATATAACAATATATCACTATAAAGTTTTGCTTTGATAATTATTCTACCAAGGATATGCGTAAAATTTTGTATGGGTACTTATATGCATTAAAGAGAAATTTTTATTCTTGAATTTTTGCACAATATTATTAGAACTCAGAACATTCAAAAGCATATTAATTCTGTTTTATTACACATCTAGTTTAACTGTGAATTTTTTTACGTTCTATTATAAATCTGTTTTGCATTTTAATTGTGGCATTATCCAGGGCAGTGCTATATTGCACACTGTTTACAGTTTTAAGCTTATTCAGAGAAAAATATTAAACTTACGCGTTAGTAAGCGTGACCACTCGAACTCATACACTGAAGAGCCAAAAAAACTGGTAATCCTGCCTAATATCGTGTAGCCCCCCC
>NQII01000972.1:425398-519994 GCA_002778355.1 Clitarchus hookeri | reverse complement strand
GAAGTGCCACAAGACGACGTGGCATGGACTCGACTAATGTCTGAAGGTATCCAGGAGGCAATTCACACCGTGAATCCTGCAGGGCAGTCCACAAATCCAATTTGCGCCAATTTTAGAAAGGGTTGCACGTCTGTCACGTTTAATGATTATCGTCAGTCATCGTTTGTTCCGTTCTTTCACGATCTTTTTCCGGCCACAGCGATGTTGAAGATGTGATGTTTTACCGGATTCCCGATATTCACGGTACACTCGTGAAATGGTCGTACGCGAACATCCAAATATTATCGCTACCTCGGAAATGCTATGTCCCATCTCTCTTCGTCATAGACCTTAACTAATGATTACGACAGGAAATGCCCCTTATTTCTACTCCTAAAATTTGTATATTTAGTTTCACTTAAACTTTCCCTATCATCTATCCTGTCTTCCGTGCAAAACGAACCAATCTGTAACAATCCAGGATGCTGTTTTAAAATCCAGTGTAACGAGCAAGGTGGCACAATGGCGCTCTACTGGACTCACATTCGGGAGGATTTGGTTTCGAGGCACTGTCCGGCCATTCTGGTTTCGGTATTTCAATGATTTCCCGACATCAATCCAGGCAAATACTGGGACAGCTCCTTGCCACTAGCCATGAGCGATTTCTTCCCCGTTCCTGCTTCTCCAAACAATTTGCTTAGACTCTAATGACCTCGTTGCAAACGAGACGTCAAGTCCCAACTATGCACCTTTCATAAAAACGCCACACAGGCATTGGGTTTTGTAGTTATAACGGAAAAACGCGTATCTCAGGTCGATAAAATAATTATTCCATTCCAGTTCAAATGTTATAATGGAAAAAAAAAACGATTCCATATTTTCTCTATAGATAAATTGTATGTGTTTGTCCGTTATTCTCATATTGTATTTTTAAAATTTCAGAATTTTTCACAATGAATTGGTAGCAGTGGCAAAGAATGAAAACGGTATTTTGGTTTTGCTGCTTAAATTGGGATTTCCAGATAAACTATAAAATTTTCTTTCATGCGGTCTTCGATGCAAAATCCTACTGTTAAGCCCTGGTATATAGCCATTCATGTTGCTGGTTTTAAACCCATTGTCGGTTCTGATAATGTTTGTTACTTTTGGCAATAATTTTAATAAATGTTTATCTTGAAAGTAAGGATTTTAAGATGCATTAATTTTGAAAGTGTTAATTTGTAGGCGACAGCGGCGCTAGACGGCAGCTGTGGAGGAAGACTCGCCAAACGCCAACTCTGGCTCGGGGCCTGACGTCTTGCTGTTCCTCGCAGACTTAAAACGGATAACCGTCGGCTATGCGTGGTGACCCAGGAGTGGCGTGTATTTACACTAGGCACGTGGAGAGCTGCGAGCTACAGACGTCGCTCACTAGTAGGTCAGAGGTCAGGATGCGCTGCTAGTGCACGCGGGGAGTCCGTGACCTCGCTGTGCAGTTCCCTCGCCTGCTGTCTCGTGCGTCACCCGCACGCACCTGCCTTGCGCGGCATTCACGGTAACCTCGCACTTTTCTGAAGCCCTGCTCAAGTTCTACTTCCAGGATATTCCTCCGCCTCGTGCAAACTAAGCTTAACTTAGTCTAGAAAAATACACAAAACGACAACGCAACACATTCGTGCGCACTCAGATGTAATAACATTTTGCATGAGAACTATTTATAACTATGCGCTACCAACACAAATGTTTTCGCAATGTTTGATTCATATTTATTACTTATAAAATTATGTGATTTATAAATAGAATATAGGTAAAACTTCGATTTAAAAAAAAAAGATACTTTTATTTTAACAGAGGTGTAAACGCTTGTGTCGCATGGCATATTAAGGAAATAACTAAACACATCATACATGGGGTAATTTTTCAAATTTTTGATTCAAAAAGTGTGAAGAAACCGCTAATGGACTATATACGCTCTATCTGTTATAGGCTGTTCACGGAAAAGTGAGCTTTTTTTGAGGCCCTAGTTACTTTATTCTTTCAGCCATTTTTTATCCTTTAAGCACATTTTAAAATAAATATTTCCATGTAAGTAGTAAACATAGTATGTATGTTCCACCACTTGGAAGTTAAGGTCTAAGGCTAAAATAAAACATATTTATGGTCTATTATTCGAAATGAGAGGGCTTTCAAAAAGCTCACTCTACCTTGAAAATACTGACGTGCATCTACCTGAAACTACTGTATGCTCGTGAGTAAGTGATAAAATAGCTAATAACGAAACCACGTGTTTAAAACAAACAACGATAATCTCGTTACGAAAACTGTTTTACCACTTGTTTCCTAACCAAAATATAGCGGGAGTTATGCGCTCCAAAAATACCTAGCTTTACAATTACTCCGTGATCTATCATTACACAGTATCATTTAACTAACTGAGACCAAACATAATAGCTGTGAGAAGTGTTTGATGGTCAATTTTATAACTTTATTTCATTTAACAAATACAATTTTCGCACTATGTTCACATTTAATTTTGTAGGAAGAATCTGAGAGGGGTTTGTCAAAGTTTCAGGAGGGAGGGGNGGGGGTGTCTTGGCGGGATACTTAAGAAATCATTTTATGTCTTAATTTCGTGATACATGGTATTTTCTGATATATTTTTACAATAAGGCCTGTGGGGCGTGTTTGAGTTCGCGAGGGATGGAGGTTTTATTAAAAGAATAAAATAACCAAATTTGATTCTTATTTTTTCACACAGCTATTATTTACAGCATTAAATTATCTGTCTCCACTATTACTCTTTTTATTTCACAGTGAGCGAAATATTTAATGTATATTTCAACTCTAATTAACGTCATTCTTAATGTTTCTGTTTGGTTACAGTCAATTAACTCATACTCATCATTAGCGCGTAATCAGTATATATGTTGCCATCATTTGTAATGTCTTTCACTCACGCATCTAGTCCAATAGCCCAGCCTGCCAGCCGCACTCTTCACTGCTTGATACTCGCAGTCGTAGATTTCCTTTCCGCTGGTCACTTCTCTCGCCGCTCGTCTTCTATCCCTCGGAACTCAACCACTCATACATTCAATAAAAACTCCTCAACTCGGATGCCTGTCACAATTTTATATCGTTCGCCCTGACTATCTGGAAGGTTCAACGCACTCCGAGTCACGTTGAGAGAGCGACGTCAGTAATCCAGAGCATTCTTCAGATAAACGCAGAAATTCTGTCCACCGGCAAACACACGATCGCAGAAACCGCACTGTAGTGCGGGTGGTCGCATCGAAGGTGCGTTAGAAAGTGGAGATGGCTGCGATGTGGAAGACGAAGAAGAAATGGATGACTGCGGAGATGATGACGGTGTGAAAGAAGTGAAAGACGGAAAGTAGGAATGGTCTGAACTCATCATGGAAGAGACGGCGAAAACCCAAAGAAGGATTTCTCAACTGGCAGGTCTGGTGGAATGCACGAAGGGCTTCTCGACACCGGACGACCAGTAGGGAACCTATGGAAAAATGTATAATCCTAAGCTAGCCTGAAAACAACATGAGGTTTCCCTACCTCACAACTATCCTAACCTATCAACACTTACTTCATATTCCCACGATACGAGCCATAACAGCAAGCCGTATCGTTTGAGTACCCACACAGTATAGGATATGTACAAAATAAAAAAAGGTTCACTCGGAGTGCTCCCAGTCTCTCTCCCCATGCACCATTGAATTCCGTCACAACTCCAACCTTACCCACACCACAGAGGGACAAGCGCATGTAGCCGCNATGCACGAGTGAGCCATATCGATCGATTACCCTCACACGTATAAGGGGACATAAATAAATCACCTAATGTTTAGAATACTCCATGACCTGTGGCATTCTATGAGAAGGAGAGGCTGTATGTATGTGATCAATTTCGCAGGTTTCACTCGGTGTACTCCCACTCTCACAACGCCATTTCATTCTGTCACAGTCTCATCCTTACCTTGTACTGCTGGGTCTCAGACACCATATTAACACAGCAGTAGGCTGGTCCAGTACAGCCAGTGTGTGTGCAGCGCAAAAACACAGGCTGGGAGTACATAGGTTTTTATTTTCCCCAAGTGAAACAACAAACCACCGATGCTTGTGCATGACTCCTATTACAAATAATAATATTAGAGTACATAGTGTGTGTGTGTATGTGCTGTACCACGGTAACAGCATATATTAAATCTACCGCAAGCCCGCGTGTAAGCATTTTTTCTTTTTGTAGAGTCTCAGCTCCTCCTGCAAAGGGGCAGGACCATGCCCACCATGGGAAGGAGCCGTCCTACATCGTGTGCACATTGGACCCTGAAGGGATAGTATATTTTTTGTTTCTTTTTTTGTAGATGCAAACAACGACCCGCCTCAAAGGGGCTGGACCAAACTTGATATAGGCTCAGGAAGGGTGTCCAACATTCGTCACCCTCCCAGACATGGACTGGCGAAATGTACGCCTGCTCACAAGCGGAAGGCTGGGACGTGACCACCTCTACAGGCACACACTCGTTTCCATATGACCTCATAGGTAACGAGTGCCGTACATACACACATGTGATAATGTAGGGAGCCAACAAGTGATGATTACACTTATGAGCACACACTCATGGTCAACTAGCACCGAGATGCAAATGGTGTTGAAACTTTTACCACAGGCATTGGATGTGAAGTACGACTAACAACGAAGCGCGTATGTGAAGACAGCATGTGGCAGCAAACGAACAGAGTACACTCGAACGTGCTGGCCGATCAGAAGTAACTGACTACAGGTCGACAGTAGGTTTATATACTGTACGCTCGCTCGGGAAGGAGGGAGGTGGCACCCTATTTCCCCCACACTTGTGCAGGGAGGCAGCAGTAATGCACGCCAGAATAATTTGTAAGGAGTTTGTATGACCCTACAGACCCAATGGTTACGGCCTCCAGTGTAGATTACACGCATGTTACCATTCAAGGTACTTGTGTTTCGTGTATATACACCATCTCTCTCTCTCTCTCTCTCTCTCTCCCTACAGCGTACATTACACATTTTACCATTCATGGTACTTGTTATTCATGTATATACTCTTCCTCTGTCTACAAAGAATAATGTTACCTTCACTATACTGGCATTTTTGCCTCCTCTCTACAATTCATTTACATATAAATGTTACCTTTAATATAATAGTAACGACGAATAAAAGTACATATGTGTTACATGATTGTTTGTGGTACCTTAACTATAAAGGTACTTACATTTCGGGTATGTTTGTCTTCTCACATCAGACATATAATGATGAATAAAGAACACATTGGGTATGGTTACAAATATATATACTTTTATTGATGGACATACATACAATGATAATTAAAATAAAAAAACATTACATTTTCATATGCCTCTCACTCTAAAAACATTTAAAATTGCATCTGACAGACATGCGAAAAAGCACCTAAACCCCCCTTTCCAATCCGCTGTGGACAGCATGCTTACATCGGGCAGGTTGGGTGCCACCCCCATCGTCGTAGTGAACCTACCTATGCCTGCACCAGCACCACGGTGGTGACAGACGGCAGGCTGCTGCTGCTTCTGTTGCTGCAGGTGTCTGCGAGCGACACGAAATGTTTGTCGCTGCATTGTAGACGGCACCTCCGACTGGGTGGTGACGTCAGGTACCGCTCTCGCTGGCCGCTTGTGCCTTGCAGTCGATTGTGATGGCGTGTCCACCGAGGCTGGCAGCTGGGTGTCGTATCTTCGACGTCGATGGTGGGAACTGGCGTCACTGCAGGTTCTGCTACTATGACTGCGGTGTTGTAGTCGGGGATGTGTAGTTGAATGGCGTCATGCAGCAATGAATGGGTAAGTACATCGTCCTTGGTGCATGGCAGAGACGTGTCTGTGCACATTTAGAAGACCACAGACCTCCAGAATGTTGTGCATGCACTCATTTTCTGGCAATTTTCAAAGGCTTTTGTGCTGAGGGCCCGCACACAATGAGCTACGCTGTCACGCTCCTCACTGTACGATGGCAACTCTGCTCCATCCCAGACCTCGTATGTGTCAGTGCTGTGACCTGGTGACACCCTGGTGTAAGAAACTTCTTGGTGGAATGGTGTGCTCATCTTCGTCATACCGCTGATGGTGATGAGCCAGATACACAAGTCTTATATAGCACTCTCTCGCATGCATGGTGGGGGTGTGATGTCACAGCCATCACCACTTCAGGACTTCGGCCAACAGCATCTGAATGTGCGCAACAAGGTCACAAATAGCTTCCCAACAATTAGAACTTGCTGCGACATGTCAGTTCTCTCTGGACCATTGTACTGTCCAAGTTAATACACGAGGCTTCGGTGTCCATAATTTACTGACTACAAATGCATGTAAGTTAATTAATCTATTTCTTACTTATATTCACAGCTGACATTGGCTGCTGCAGGGTAAGATCCATTAACTTCCACAGTTTTCCAGCACAGTGGTATGCAAATTCCCTATACACTCTTTGGCCCAACGACAGATTGTACCATTGTCTACATCACATAGGACAAACCTCACTTTCTTGTTCTTGTGATTAAGTTTGGTAATACCTTCAAATTCTGCATGCACAGCAAGAATTTGTCCACTTGCAGGAAGTTGACTGTTTGGTCGGAGATTGGCAATGGCACACCTATTGTACTTGTAGCATGGCAGAATCTCGGTGTGCAAATTATCCCACACAACATTATATCCCCACATATGATTTTGACCAACATATAACTGTCATTGCTCGTGTTCCAACTTCGTGTTATATACAAACAACAAAGAACTGCTCATACAAGTTCTCATTTTCCAACCTAAACTGTACACCGACAGGTTTGTTCATGTTGACGGTGTTTGTCGTATACTGATTACTTCACTGCTGCTGACTGCGAGTGAGATGTAATGCTCGTTACTTCTTATATGTCTGTGTTGGCATGCTTATATTATTGTAGCTAAGTAAACTAAAAACGTTAGCAGAGAACACATTGTCTTCCATGTAACCGCTCCGTGTTTCATGATGGTCATGTGCTGTTCGTCCATACAGGTCTCAGTCCATTGGGTAGTTACACCGCTGTTGAAAGGGTACAGCTCATATGAAATTGACTGCATAAAACACACCTGGCAAATATATTCTCCTCGTTTGCAGGAGCTATCATATCGATGATGGTGCAGTGTAGCTTCGTGTCTGGTCGCAGATAATAGACGGGCCATGCAACAAAGCTGCATGGCATCGGTCATAGTGCTAGACATTCCTCTTTGTTCTCAACATTTTGACTCACTTAGTGTTCGATTTTGTTGCTGCTTTCCACAGCTCAGGCAGTCCAGGAGGTTTGAAGTAAACACGTAGGTAGCCAATCGTAACATCACCGTACTTGGGTATATCCAGCGGGTTGAATGTGGTGTACATGTTTGGAGAGCTAGAGTTATATTTAGGTAAGAGACAGAGAGAGAGGGAGAGACATTATCCATTTTATTCTCCTTCCTGTGTGCACCCACGTTATGGGAATTCCAACACATGCATTGTCTTGCCGTTACCCATAGGCTTGATGCCAGCAAAAGCTATGTACACCGTAGTCTTGTTAAGAAGTTTCATGTCGGTCTCCGAGATCAGTTGTATGTAGCATGTAGGTAAATGTGTCCGAAACTCAATATTCAACATGCATGTAATGCACTTACCATAAGTTGTATCTACCAGCCAGAAATCCAATGATGTGTACCACTTCTTTATCACTAGGTCTATCAGTACCCTATACTGAGCAATGCCGTTCAGCTTCCTTATAAGCCCGTCCATGATGGTATCGAGTAGTATAGTGGCTTACCCTCATCACTTTTTGGTATTTATATTGCCTGCTGCTAGAAAAAATTAAATTACTATTGCCCCCTACCACCATGGTGGTGGTGGTATGTAGCTCACTACATAGCCCATGTCCTTGGCAGCAGTGAGTTCATGAACGGACATGTCCAGTCTAGCCTGCATGCATCACAGTCGTGTTTGGTTTTCGTGTGTACCGAGCATTCAATGTTCTTAGTGTTGGGCAGTTATACTCTATCTGTAGAGTTCATAGTTTTATGTTCGTACTGTAATAGATGATCAACCATCTCTTCTGCTTCGAGCTGGCCACGAAGACCACGCCATTTGCCTCCACAGACAACATAGAGGTAGGTACATCACGTATTTTATCGTATTCTACATCTCCATCGTCCCAATTGAGACCATCAGAGTGTTTTTTAAGCCATATATTGGTTATCTTACTTTTCCTGTCGAGTGCCCTCCATGGAATCGGAGGTTAGAAATATACTTGTCACTATGCTACGATCTACATATTCTATGCAGATGCATTATATTATGAAACCCACAGAGTGATATGCAGCCCTGATCTTTCACGAACATTGTGATGATTGAATGGTGAATGGACTATAGGTTTCAATTACGTTAGTATTTCAACTACTCTGTCACGCACTGTTACATGACCAGTCTATCGTGAAATATAAAGGCCTAGGCCTAAGTGTAGCTGGGAAGTTCTCCGAGGCGGTCATTTCAATCCTGCAGTAGACTAGGCCTGACTTTTTTATATCATCACGTTTGCTAACGTCAAACACCAGCAGGGGAGCGGTGCTCATAAACTCGTCGGGTTCCAACATCGGTGACTGCGTTACCAAAATGGTAGGATCTCTTAAAGTCAACATACATTTTATTAAGTTTAGCGAGGAGATAAACAACGGACACTTCACATCGCACAACGCGGAAATTAAACACAGGGAAATAGGTCTGTGCAGCGAAATAAGCCAAACATGCTCGCTGTGCATGTATGCACGTCATTACGCAAAGGAATGCGATTTGTTTCCGCATCAGGACTTTGAATTTCAGACAGAACTTGCGGACCGCTCCGCAAATTCAAACAAACATCTGGTCTTGAAAACAGAAAGCTGATTCTAAACAAGAAGGCGGGCTCATGTTGTTCACGTGACAACACAAACAAAGTTGTTTATTCGCCAGACAGTGATGACAGACACGCCCAGGAAGGCGGACCTGAGTTTGTAAATAAACAGCGTGTACACATGCCAACACAGTGGCTGTTGGCAACACAAAGCACACGCACCGCGGAAAAGAACTCGTGAAAACGTTAACACACAGGGTACAACTAAACATTAAAGGAAATGCGTATTATGCACTGCTTGCCACTGGTTGCAGTAGAAGCTGTGTCTCGTCGACAATATTAATAAATAAAAAATTAGAAACAGTAGCAGAGAAATTTACCTTAGTGGGGGCCACGGAAGAGATAGATGTTCCTAGATACAAGGTGAACATTAGTTTGATCATTTAAATGGCCATACTTTCCCACAGGAGTTTCTAGTTATTGATAATTTACGAGTAGATGTTATACTCGGTCGTGATTTTATTCGTAAATTTAATGCCATACCGTTTTTGAATCACAAAATAATGTTTGCTATCAGAAATAATCCCTGCAAATTACTTCAGGTACCATTATATGATAATTATTTAGAAGAATATGAAATTGACACAATTGCAGATTGCATACATAGAATAGAGATATTTGACAATGATTGTGTACCAAAACTAAAATATAAAATAAATAAGGAACTGAGTCATTAACCAAAATCAGAGCTTCTTAATATAATTACACCTTTCAAAGATAGGTTTGCTGAAAATATACTAGAGCCTCCACAAGCTAAACATTTCAAAATAAAATTATATTCAACAACTTATAAGTCAATTCATTGGTCACCATATCTTATAAGCCCAAATATTAAGGAAGAGCTAAATAAGCAAGTAGAACAAATGATAGAAGCTGAGCTCATAGAAAAAACTGACTCCCCTTATGCGGCTACTAGTCTGATAAGCCGAAAAAAGCAAGGAGGCATTAGATTTCTCACAGACTTTAGACTTATAAATCAGTATGTTAGAAGAATTCAGTATCAATTATCTATAACGGAGGATATTCTAAACACCCTTCAAAACACAAAATATATCAATTCGTTTTTTCCAGTTTTTATGCCATTCTAGTTTGGAAACAGGATAGGCATAAGTTAGTTTTTACCATTGATGGTATAGGTTTTTACCAGTATAGACGTATGCTGATGGGGCAATCTTGAAGTCCGCAATACTTTCAACAGTTTATCGATATTCTATTAGGACCATATCGTTGGAATACTGCAATCGCATATATTGATGGTATTTTTATATTGGGACAGACATTTGAAGTTCATTTAGATAAGATTCACAGAATATTTGAAAGCTTAAAGCAATTTAATGTAAAAGTTAATTTAAATAAATGTAATTTTTCTCAGCAAAATACAAAAATCTTAGGCTATATAGTNAAAATATTTGAAAGCTTAGAGCAATTTAATGTAAAAGTTAATTTAAGTAAATGTAATTTTTCTCAGCAAAATACAAAAATCTTAGGCTATATAGTTACGCCATAATTAGGTAGAGATTATTAAACAATTGGCACCTCCTGCCAATCTAAAACAGTTCAGAGCATTCTTGGGAATGATATCTTATTTACGTAAATATATCGCCAATTACGCAGCAAAAGCGGAACCGTTAATTGAATTAACGAAAAACACAGTTAGTTATAAATGGGGAGAAGCTCAGCAAAGACCATTTTTATAACTTAATTTAGCACTCCAAGAAGCACCCATTTTACAACACATTGATGAAAACAAAACTACCACTATAGTATGCAATACTTCACAAACAGCTATAATGTTTTTCTCATGCAAGAGGGCCAAGACAAATCTAGAAATATGGTAGTTATTTCATCGAAATACTTTCCACTAACAAGGTCAGATGGCCAAAAACAGAGAGAGAATTAGGGACCATAAAACCTTTTTGTACATATTTTAGACAATATTTGTAT
The DNA here is from genome assembly GCA_002778355.1 of Clitarchus hookeri. Lineage (NCBI taxonomy): Eukaryota > Metazoa > Arthropoda > Insecta > Phasmatodea > Phasmatidae > Clitarchus > Clitarchus hookeri. The sequence goes on along the minus strand of NQII01000972.1, from coordinate 509,128 downwards.
GGTAGGAAATTTATAGTTGGAACTAATCATGCTAGTTGAAGCTACTTAAAAAGTATGGCAGAGCATAATCTAATAATTAAGATAATGGCAGTCTCACTAGTACAATTTGATTTTGAGGCAAAAATAGTCAAAGGGAAGCTGAGTATACTACCACATACCTTAAGCAGAGTTTCAACCGTAGGAACAGCTAAAAACATATATATTAGCATGGTAAAGAACCCAGTCCATAATTCACAAAGTGTGTACAGTGCATTAGCAGAAACTATTTTTTAAAGTAAATAAATGGAACAAGAAGTAATACAGAGTACTGCTAAATATATAAAATCAATAATAACACCATGCAGAGCCTTCCGAAAGAGGCACTAGAGTTGTTGATTCATCCATCTGGCCGTGATGTTAATGAAGATACGTTCGCCGACAGATATGATGCCGACGACGATAGTGATGATAAGGTGAATAACTGATGGTAGTATCCATCTGGTGGTGATGACAGTGAAGATGAGGATGTTGCTAGTAACAATTCCGATGATGGTGCTGTTGTAGATGAAAATCTGATGGATTGATATCTTATTCAATTCGTTTTCATTTACATTATTTGATTATTTACGGGTTTGTTACAATGATTATATTTTATGTTTGTTTTGATTTCTTCACAATTTATTTAAGACCTATTTGTATATTTTTAGGCCCTACTAGTCCTGGACACATGCAATTTTGTCACGTCGGTGTTTAAATCGTTGATTATTATATCTAAATTCATTGTTCTCCTGGGAATTCACACACATCTACAGGTCGATTGCACCATTTTCTTTGACATTACACTCTCTTTGAACTGGTATACAAAGCAGGATTTGATGCACTGCCTGAATTAATGCCACGAATGGAGTCTTCTTACCCCAGGGTGCGACTTTCAAGAACCTAAGGGCAATTCTTATCACATTCATGTGCCAAAGCGCAACTCAGCTGTTAACGAACTACAATTACTTTGCGCAGTGAAAAAAAAAATTTCTCATTCAGAAAATATGAAGGTATTCTACTTTTTTCTTTTTTCGCAGATTACACCCCTTTGGAAAGTGTGCCTGATGAGATCGCGTTCCGGCATGTGTGTGTATGTTTGAGTGCGAACACGTGCGTTTATATTCCAAAAAAAATTTGCGATCATTGTGTAGAGATTCACCAAAATGGTTCCTTTTATTATGCCTAGTAAAGGCTACATATTTTTATATTTCCAACAGTAGGTAGTTGGTAGTTTTTCATCTTCGAATGAAATATGGAATACATCAGGAACAATATGAACCGTTTGAACTAAATTACAGTGATGGCAGAATCTAAAAAGAGTATTAAATTCACGAACTAATATTGTCCATTCTGTACTTTACAAGATTCGGCTTTTGAAGAAGAATCAAATTAATTTCTCTGTGACCTGGAAAATGCGATGGCTTGTTAGTAAGGCGAAAAACATGAAATGTGTTTCCAATTCCTTACGTAGTCCTGTTTATTATCTTCCTTACGACATGTTAAGAAAAGGTTCTAGTTATTCAAGACATTACAGAACAGAAACACAATTGTTAGTGGCATATCTGAGGAAGCGCATTCGTACTGTCGACATCGCAGGGTAAAGATATCATGGAGGACTATTGGTTCCACGAACCTCATCCTGAGCAAGTCGGGGAAAATAGTTTTTCTCTTGGAAGATGGTTGTAGTAATAAATCAATGTAGTTTTTTATATTTGTTAAGCATCACAATTGTAAGCATATTCTTAAAACAAACTTGAAAGGCAATTTCAAACCATGGTTCTCGTAATGTATAAAGAGAAGTTAATGATATAACTAATGAGCCTACTTTCCTCAATATGGTTGCAATTAATTTATAAAAATAAGTTCTTAAAAGTTGAGTTGGTAGGTAGGACTTGACTTCTCTTTGAAAGCAGTGACAAATTACAAATGAAACCAGAAATATATGAAACATTACTGAGACAATTAAAAATACACGAGTTCCTTACTCGGGACTTGAATCCAGAAAACCTTGTACAATAAACTAGAGTGCAATGCACTGCAATATGGAGGTAAGAGTCGGAATATAAACATCGTATTTATTAAATATAAAAGTTTAACATTTTGTATTGTTTGAAAACAAATTGTTTAGTTGGCATAATTGCACATATTTGGTTGGTATAACTGTCACTAGGCGACGCCACTGTAAAACGGCGCCTTTTTAGTATAACTGTGTCTGTCTTGCTGTATAATTGTTATAGAGTTTTAAATAAAATGTTTGTACTAGAAGACTCAAGTTTTATTACAGAAGAAACCCATAAACCTCGACAGGATTTAACAAGTCCAATGGTTCGAGTTACAGGGTTTATTAGCCTAAACTATTTATANAAACCCATAAACCTCGACAGGATTTAACAAGTCCAATGGTTCGAGTTACAGGGTTTATTAGCCTAAACTATTTATAGAGAGGCGTCATTTTGAAAATGAGTGACGGAGCCACTTACAAAATTAAATTTTTTTTATTTGACATTATAGTATAANGAGAGGCGTCATTTTGAAAATGAGTGACGGAGCCACTTACAAAATTAAATTTTTTTTATTTGACATTATAGTATAAAATTAAAAAAAATAAAGGCTCTATATACGATGCTTCTAAAGTATGATGTCTACATACACAATTTGGTTGAATTTGGTTCAATTGTTTAACGTTTGTGGCAAATTTCCCTAAATTATTTATTACGCCGCAATTTTAAACATAACTGTCTGGCCCATTTAAATCATAAAAAATTTACATGGACTTTTGTAGCATATATGGTGTGCACAATTTGGTACAAATTATTTTTAATGATCCAGTGCAACACTAGGTGGGAATTGGTTTATTGGTCCTCGAGATATGGCATAAAACCTCCATAATTTTCANAATGATCCAGTGCAACACTAGGTGGGAATTGGTTTATTGGTCCTCGAGATATGGCATAAAACCTCCATAATTTTCATATGGTGATTTTCATAAATTGGGGACAAAAAAATAACGTAGTATCACTTTCAATGATTGTGTACTACGAATATACAAAATTAAGTTAAATAGATTACGTATAAAATGTGTTTGGTACAGTTGATAATGAAAAGTAATTTTTATACCATAAACACTAATGTGTATCGAGTAGACAAATTACTTTGTAGAAATCCAGATAACAGCTAATGATTTTGCAGGAAAATAATTTGATAATTACTANTAACAGCTAATGATTTTGCAGGAAAATAATTTGATAATTACTACACATATTGTTATAATTATACAGGATATCTGTCGGTAGGTTACAATACATTTTTGTTACAAATACAGAATATATACCGTACACTTTTCAAGCAAATTCTTGCAAAGTTTAAACCATTTTTTGTTGTTTTATCTAGAATTTTTATGGCAACTATTTTCCAATCATTTTTTGGGAAAAGTACGAAATATATTTTATTGTGTGTGCTCACCACGTGTGCAAAAGCTTACGATACTGCATCAGTATTATACGAAAGAGAAAATAAACTCAATTTTACAAAAGTAATTTCTATAACAGCTGTAGATGGCAAACTTTATATTCCATCTTCTTGATGTTATATTTTGTCAACAAGTAATATTTTATTGAGATTTTNGCTGTAGATGGCAAACTTTATATTCCATCTTCTTGATGTTATATTTTGTCAACAAGTAATATTTTATTGAGATTTTGAGTGCTTGTATAAAAACAATTTGTTAAAGTTATTTATTTTACGTCTTGAGCCGCCTTCAAACCTCAATCCTAGGTGCGTGCCTGGTTGCGAAAACTGAATTATTTCTGTTCAGTATACATTGTACTAGCGGACCGGCCCGGCCCGGCTTCACCCAGTAACAATATTGCGACGTGATTACAAACAATTCGAGATTTCTCTACTTTTCTGACTATAAATAAAAATGTGTTATATACCATAATATTTCTCAATAAATTATATAAATGATTTTGAAAACGGTATCAAAATCCATTAAGCAGTTTAGAAGTACTAAGCGAATACGCAGACAGAAGCGGATAAGCGACTTTCCTTTATACTATGTAGAGATGGAAATATGCGCAGTTTATATAGTCACTTNAATGATCCAGTGCAACACTAGGTGGGAATTGGTTTATTGGTCCTCGAGATATGGCATAAAACCTCCATAATTTTCAAATGGTGATTTTCATAAATTGGGGACAAAAAAATAACGTAGTATCACTTTCAATGATTGTGTACTACGAATATACAAAATTAAGTTAAATAGATTACGTATAAAATGTGTTTCGTACAGTTGATAATGAAAAGTAATTTTTATACCATAAACACTAATGTGTATCGAGTAGACAAATTACTTTGTAGAAATCCAGATGACAGCTAATGATTTTGCAGGAAAATAATTTGATAATTACTACACATATTGTTATAATTATACAGGATATCTGTCGGTAGGTTACAATACATTTTTGTTACAAATACAGAATATATACCGTACACTTTTCAAGCAATTTCTTGCAAAGTTTAAACCATTTTTTGTTGTTTCATCTAGAATTTTTATGGCAACTATTTTCCAATTATTTTTTGGGAAAAGTACGAAATATATTTTATTGTGTGTGCTCACCACGTGTGCAAAAGCTTACGATACTGCATCAGTATTATATGAAAGAGAAAATAAACACAATTTTACTAAAGTAATTTCTATAACACCTGTAGATGGCAAACTTTATATTCCATCTTCTTGATGTTATATTTTGTCAACAAGTAATATTTTATTGAGATTTTGAGTGCTTGTATAAAAACAATTTGTTAAAGTTATTTATTTTACGTCTTGAGCCGCCTTCAAACCTCAATCCTAGGTGCGTGCCTGGTTGCGAAAACTGAATTATTTCTGTTCAGTATACATTGTAATAGCGGACCGGCCCGGCCCGGCTTCACCCGGTAACAATATTGCGACGTGATTACAAACAATTCGACATTTCTCTACTTTTCTGACTATAAATAAAAATGTGTTATATAACAAAATATTTCTCAATAAATTATATAAATGATTTTGAAAACGGCATCAAAATCCATTAAGCAGTTTAGAAGTACTAAGCGAATACGCAGACAGAAGCGGATAAGCGACTTTCCTTTATACTATGTAGAGATGGAAATATGCGCAGTTTATATAGTCACTTATAATGCAATGCTGTGAAATGCACGTATATACGAAAGTAAATATGATATTTAATTGAAGGTAAAACTGAAGTACATCGAGTAAATTCATCTCTGCTGATGACGATTCTCGTGTCAAAGTTGCTGCCGGCGGTTATGTTCGGACATCGATATTCGTGGTGTCATATCCATTTTATCCGTGGATATGTGTTCCTATATTAGATATAGGATCACATTATTTTATCGTGCAAACAGGTCCTTGGGGGCCGGGGGATAACAACCTAAATAAAAATAATAATTAATTCTTGCATGTATTTGTCTAGCTGCATTTTTAATACTAGTTGGTTTCTTGAGAACATTTATAAAGTGTACATGCGCGAACCAAAATAAATGGCGAAGATGAACTGACACGTAAAACGAAAGTGTGTAGTTGAAGGAGACACACGGCTGGTATACTCTTAATATTTCTAACTTGATGCTGTTGCCAGGTTGGCCGAGCGGTCTAAGGCGCAGGATTTTGGCTCTGGTTCCCGAATGGGAGCGTGGGTTTGAAACCCATGCCTGATAAAGTAGGGTTATTTCTTGTTGTTATAGAAATACTGCCTTACCACTGTAGTTTTACAAGCTGTCTGCTAAACATCTGTTGTGCAAATATTAGAATTGTGGTGTTAATTTCTTACAAATTCTGTTGCACTCTTGGTTTACAAAGCATGTCTTTAATTATTCCTTGTACTTCTTACTGCCACACAACCTACTATTTTGAGTTGCTCTGGAGTTTATTGGCTACATTAAGCTAGCTCTTTAACAAAATACTTTGTTGAGACTTTAAGGATCATAAGTTCTTAACTATTAAGTAATGTTAAAATTTTTCCAATTTGTTTTTTATTAGTTAATAATTGTAACACGCATGGTATATTAATAATTCTATGAAATTATTTAAGCTCTAATATTTGTCTAATTAAATAGCTTTTTGGTAAGTGAAAAACAGAAGCTGTACCTCTCCTTCAACTACCTCACCCTCGCAAAAAATATTGTTTTAATAAACGTTCCGTTTTTTTTATTTAAGTCGACAAGGAAGTCGTTGATAATGCCAAATCACCATTACATAAGGACTTTCAAAATTCAGATTTGAGATATAACTTAATTATAGAAGAAATGCGAGTGACAATGAAAATAACTTCGTATTGTTTAAATTCCACCTTCAATAAAAAATTATATAAAATTATATTATACAGTAAATTAATATATTTCGAAATTATATATTATTGGAATGCTTTAAATTTAATAACCGAATTTCAAAATACTTTCGTTTCAAAATTTTTTTTTATGTGAATTATTTAAAATATTATTTATAAATTATTCCATATAGTTAACTTTAAACTAACAGTAAAATATAAAACTTTAAATAGCCTCTATATGTCCCACAAAAACATAAAATTTAAATTCTAAAACAGACATTTGATTGTAGTTTAAGGTTTATTTATATGGTATGTTGTCCGCTTCGTCACGCAAGCAAACCGCATTCGTCAGAAATACGAGAGACGCACCTAACTGACGTTTCGCGATGTGCGACATGCATTTCAATATTTATAATTTCTTTTTGCGTGATGCGCGACATGCATTGCGCCTCCAGTCGTACGTCGCAATGCGATACATCTTTCATTTTACCACACTAGCACCGTGTCAATTTAGAGAATGGCATAGTATGTAATATATACATATAAATGGAGAATTGTCAAAAAAATTTGAAGCCAGCACGTATGCGCATTATCTTGCTAATCATGAAATTTCTCATAAAAATTATGATCGTAAAATATTTAAATTATTTCTGAGACCCTTTAGTGAGTTGTCAGTGGAAAAAAATGACAAGGGTATGAAAATATACAAGGCAGTGTACAAAATAACAACTTTTGTTTGGAACGATCCCGAATACGCTGGTTAAGAATATAAGATAGTAGGTTCACTGTAAATAACGGAAATATTTTCGTGTGATAACACTGAGTTATACATGTTTATAATAATGTACACATTGTTATGGCGTCTCAGCGTATTAGAAGTTGAAGTAGGGATATGATTAATTGCCACGTCAGCATTTTGAAATACGCACACAATAATCTGTGATACTACCGATACTGACCATAATTACGTACAACTTTTATAAGTTTTCGTGAGATGTTATTGTAAGTATTATTTGTTTTACGTGTATTATAACTTATTTTACGTAGACTAACCTTTATCTTCTAGTTCTCGTACAATTTTACTAATGTTCCTTTTTGGTTCAGCTTCATGTTGCGTTCAATGGGTCGATAAATTCGTTGAGAGAGAATACTTTATATTCTATTGTCCTGATCTGGGTTATTTCGACAACGTGTCAGCTGCATGAATGTTGCCGTAAGAAGCGTTTCGATCTCCTGGAAGAAATGAAAAAAATTCTGAGCTCACTTTCAAGAAAACCTGATTTAGATTCCCAGTTAAGCTATACTGAGCTCGGTTTTGCATAGATTTTCTAAATCACTTCATACAAATGCTGGCACGATTTTTAGCATAGGCCATGACCGGTTCTATTTTCTTCCTGGGTTGATGAGCCATCAACTCAGCTGTCCAGAATGCTATAAGCCATACGTCCCATATACAATTTGTTATACAAGGGTTTGAGGAGGTCTCGTAATGCGCTAATTCCCAAAACTTGAAACTAAGAACATAATATGAACTTCTTATATATATTTCGATTATGTTAAATTTATTGACAAGTTATTTGAATGTTGGTAACTATTATTAAATAGCAATAGCTAATACAGTCGTTTTTTATTTTAAAACTGCTAAGGTTTTTTAGAAATTAGAGGTATACGCTATAGAATGACTAAATTAACAGAACAATTTACGTAAAATTAAATAATACGTTTCCGGCAAATTTATTAAACTGAAGTTCATACATCTTGAATATAAAAATAGATTTTTTAAGCAAACATTTTTAACAAGAGTTTTCAAGAAAATTGTATTCGGTTAAAATTATGAAGCGTTAAAAAATTTTCATGTTATAACAGTGTTCTACATAATACAATTTTATATATTTTGAGAAAATTATTTTTGCATATGTATTGCTTTTGTGNTGTTATAACAGTGTTCTACATAATACAATTTTATATATTTTGAGAAAATTATTTTTGCATATGTATTGCTTTTGTGGTTTCTATATGTTGTTATTCCAAAGATATTAAATAATTTTTTATCCCAAAACCATATATTTATGTTGTTGTATGTGCTGGATTTGTCAATTAAAAAATGTAGTTCATAAAACAAATCCCTTCGAAATATAGTGAGTAGTTCGAATTCAGTTCTTGACTTTATATTCCAGAAATTCAAGCACAGCGAGACCTTTCCGTAACCCTTTACTTGCTGGCGTGCTATGTGAAGTGCTGTGCTCGAAAGCAGTGCGTATAAACTATCATTCAGGCGTTTTCTAGCCTTCAGTTATATTACTCTAAATAAGCTATAAAGAATCAAAATATTTATTATCGCTGTTGAAGTAATTAATTGTTCATGAAAAAATACGAAGTGTTTAAGTTTTGTTAAATACTGTTCATAAAATTCTGGGGTTCATCTCTTCATTGGCTATGGCGGTCTACGAATGTGCACGTTTGCAAACTGTATGCATGCAGGTTCAGACTGAATGGAATTTTGTTTTCATATAAACGTTACATTTTCTTCACAGAGAAAATAAAGGGAAAGAGGGGTGTAAGATGCATCATCATCAGCATTATAGGTCATCTTCAATAACTACAACACGTGATTTTCGGTCCTGCTTCCGCTGAACGGTTTTGTTTGTTCTTCTGCTTGCTCCAACTATTCTAGGGATGCTGAAAAAATATCAAAAATTCAAAATGACGATATTATTACAACGATATATCTATATAAATCGTCGATATATTTCAACGATTATTTATTGAAATTAATAAATTTTTTTAGGTATCGGATATAAATATTGCTAAAATGCTCTTTTAACAAACTATGTTGCGAATACATAAATAAAATTAAAAATAACTGTGTTTGCTTTGACAACACGCACCAAAAACAGAAGCCACGTATTTCAGTAATGCCTCGTGTCCTCAGTGTGTAATATTCCAAATAATTTTACATTTGTTAAGTCTTTAAATATATCAAATATCGGATTCCGATTTACTGAAAATCGATATTTTTTCCGGTATATAGTTTCTTAAATTACACTTTTTTTACATAACCAATATAAATGATATCGATATACTATCCAATATCAACATTTTTAAACAATGCGCACGTTCATGTTCATTCCCCAGCACAACAGGCGACAGGCGAGACTATAAGAATACTGACGTCTTCATTTCCCATGAAACGAAGTAGATATTCTTAGCCTGGCTGCTGCGTTTGTTCACTTTTGGGAATTCCATTTCACCCTTCAGTTAATTGGCGTTACGAAGAAGGTGATTTGTTGAAATATAGAATTTTCCCTATTGTCTTTATAAAACTGACAGGACTTTAGAGATATCAGATTTATTTTTGGCTCATTTGCGCTTTGAACAAGTTACATTTAACTATCGTTTACTTGTTCCCTGCGTTGTTTGATACTTGACTTGCATATACAGGTAGCCTAATTGTCTCGTACTGCCTAACAATAACAAATGTTGATTTGTTCAACTATTTTTTTTGCTTTTTTTTATTATTGTCATTGAAGAGACGTTTGTAATGAAACTATTGTTATTGATTTAATTATCAAAACAGGGGTTTCACGTAAGTAAAATTATATAAGTAAATTTTTAAGTGCTTCAACGTTTTTCATTTCAGAAATGCAATACTTTTAAAATGTTTTCAGCTTACATATTAGACGATATAATTCTACCAACAAAATTGTTTGAATTAGAATACAATTTATGAGAAAACACATATGACGTCCAGGGTACACAACCAACCTCAGGAAAATTAATAGTTTTATATGGATTAAAAGATTCGTGCTGGTGTTGAAGACAACGAACTATTGTAGAATTCTAAACGATCGACGTATCTTTTTCATAATCTCGGCCAGAATTATTTTATAGAGTGGCAGCAGATATTCATATTACAGTTATATTCAATCGCATTCGGTATAAGCTGTTTACGGTTATTTGAGCACTTTTGAAATAATCCTTTCAAAAATACTACTAGCCCATCTTGCGTATGAACACACTGTCTAGCAAGCGCCTAATAAACATGGTAATGGTGGAACGTGAGAAGTTACACGTTTTAACGTTCAATTAGAAGTGTTTGGTAAACATGTGTAATCATCGAAATCATAATTAATTTTTCTTTCTGTATTTTAATGCGTGAAAGTGTAAGAATTAGTACATTTATAAAATATTTACTAAACTAATAATTTTAGGGTTTCACTTAAGAGACGAACGAATACAGCGAGCCGTCCATGGCGATGTTCAGTTTACATAAAGTGGAAGAACATATTACGTGGGTACGAGTAGATCTTAGCCGAGGCTCTCATTAGTGCTCAGTTCACCGCGCACAGCCTATACGCTAGTAAGGTACAACCAGAGCACTGCATTTCTGTAATAATAATCTCTCTTATCCGCTATTTTGTGAGTATGTGTGACAATAATTGGGTAGGATTTAAGGTATATACATAAGTTTTGACATAACTAAGTGCGATTCAAATCATCTCCCATAACAAGTAAAGAGTCAAAAATCCACTTACATAATTTCAAAATTGCTGCTAAACGCATTTCTATTTTATTTTTGTAACTACTTTTCCAGTTATTTTTTAGCTTCCAGTACTTGCTATAATTACAGAGAGCATAGAGTATCTAAATGATTATTATTTTCTCTAGCAACTACGGTGTATCGTACGAGCAGGAGATTTAATATACTTTTGTGCTATGTCTTAGGAGGTAAAGACCAATGTTCAATAAATTCTAGATAAAATTTTGCAAATGAGAACAAAGTTAATAGTAAAGTTTGGTAACCATAACTTAAAAATTATGATTTTTTTTTTAAATTTTGGAATAGGAATCACATATAAGAAGCTACATTACTTAAGGTAATCCTTTTGTGGATATAATTTTGTGATCGCGTGTAGCTCTGGGCCTGCTTTCATTTTGAAATAAACAATTTATTAAATAACACCCCTCTACAGGTATATATGTGACCCCCCCTCCCCGCTACATATCACACGCACTGCTGTTGAAGAAACTTTATCGACTACACTAAAATTTCAGTTTTATTAAGTTAACAAAATCTTAAACAGTACTTGAAAAAACCTTCGTTTTTTTAGCCTATGTTACTTGGAAATATAGGCGAATGAAATCGTGCAAATGTTTCTCAAAATATTACATCCCCCGCCCCATCAACTCGATATGAACTTTTGTACCGACGAAAAGAATATTACCAAACTCCGTAAGCATGCAGCACGTAGTAAGGACATCTGATATTTTATTTTTTTTTACCATGCCGAATTCCCTTTTTTTTTTTCTTCAAAATGGTGGCCATTTTAAAATTTTTGTTGCTGTGTCATATTTTCGGATTTTAATTTTACTAATTTAAACCAAATTCGGTATTTTAACATTGTACCCTGTGGGCATTGAATTTAGAAACGTATATTGTTATTGGTCCGCCATTTTGTAAAATCGAATTAGAGTGAATGAGAAATAAAGGTTTAACTTTATATACGGAAAAATAATTGGCCGATTCCCAACATCTTTGGAATATAAATAATAAAATGGAAGGTCACGTAAACATATATATACAATTTTAAAGGATAATGTTCTTATTTTCGAAATGGCGGCTATTTTAGCTTCATTCGCTATATCCATCATATATTTTTACCTAATCCGACCAAACTTCGTAACTTGGAAATATATATTACAAATTTGCAATGTGCCAGNTCCATCATATATTTTTACCTAATCCGACCAAACTTCGTAACTTGGAAATATATATTACAAATTTGCAATGTGCCAGGTCATAGTCTCTTTGTTCACGATTTTGTAAAATAGAACTAAATGAAAAAGTATAATTTGTATGTTATCTTGGGAAACAATCAACTGATTCCTACCAAATTTGGCAAACAATAATAACCCAGTCAGTCTATGTAAACAGCTCTGTTTTAATTGGATTGAACTTTTATTTTCAAAATGGTGATTAAGTAAACATTTTAGCTTAGCATTCTATGTCTAAGCAACCATGCAACATATTTCNTTTTATTTTCAAAATGGTGATTAAGTAAACATTTTAGCTTAGCATTCTATGTCTACGCAACCATGCAACATATTTCAACTTAACACAGAGCCTCTTTATGCCGCAATTTTGTAAGACAGCGCCTATTGAATATACCATATATTTGTCTTATCTCGGCAAACAATCAACAAATTTCTTTTCAATTTGGAGGACAAGTATTAATATAGTATGCTGTGTAAATAAACACGTTATAAAAGGGACATACATACACATATTTTCTAAACATTTCTAAACAGTAGTGATAAAAACATTTTAGCATAGAATGTTATACCTACGAAACCTTGTTACCAATTTCAACTTAACTTTGCATGTTGGCAGATTCTGTGTAAACATGAAATAAACCAATGCATAAACTGTTTTGTCCACCGTTTTGGAGACTAGCACTACATGAACAGTTAAGGTTTTATGTCCTATCCGCTAAACAACTGATTCCCACCAANCACCGTTTTGGAGACTAGCACTACATGAACAGTTAAGGTTTTATGTCCTATCCGCTAAACAACTGATTCCCACCAAATACGGCGACAATTTATATGTCCTATCCGGTAAACATCTGATTCCTACCAAGTTCAGGTGACAAGTTATAACTCCTATCCAGTAAACAACTGATTCCCACCAAGTTCAGGCGACAAGTTATATGTCCTATCCGGTAAACAACTGATTCCTACCAAGTTCAGGCGACAAGTTACATGCCCTATCTGGTAAACAACTGCTTCCCACCAAGTTCAGGCGACAAGTTATATGTCCTATCCGGTAAACAACTGATTCCTACCAAGTTCAGGCGACAAGTTACATGCCCTATCTGGTAAACAACTGCTTCCCACCAAGTTCAGGCGACAAGTTATATGTCCTATCCGGTAAACAACTGATTCCTACCAAGTTCAGGCGACAAGTTACATGCCCTATCTGGTAAACAACTGCTTCCCACCAAGTTCAGGCGACAAGTTATATGTCCTATCCGGTAAACAACTGATTCCTACCAAGTTCAGGCGACAAGTTACATGCCCTATCTGGTAAACAACTGCTTCCCACCAAGTTCAGGCGACAAGTTATATGTCCTATCCGGTAAACAACTGATTCCTACCAAGTTCAGGCGACAAGTTACATGCCCTATCTGGTAAACAACTGCTTCCCACCAATTTCAGGCGACAAGTTATATGTCCTATCCGGTAAACAACTGATTCCCACCAAGTTCAGGCGACAAGTTATATGTCCTATCCGGTAAACAACTGATTCCCACCAAGTTCAGGCGACAAGTTATATGTCCTATCCGGTAAACAACTGATTCCTACCAAGTTCAGGCGACAAGTTACATGCCTTATCTGGTAAACAACTGCTTCCCACCAATTTCAGGCGACAAGTTATATGTCCTATCCGGTAAACAACTGATTCCCACCAAGTTCAGGCGACAAGTTATATGTCCTATCCGGTAAACAACTGATTCCTACCAAGTTCAGGCGACAAGTTACATGCCTTATCTGGTAAACAACTGCTTCCCACCAATTTCAGGCGACAAGTTATATGTCCTATCCGGTAAACAACTGATTCCCACCAAGTTCAGGCGACAAGTTATATGTCCTATCCGGTAAACAACTGATTCCTACCAAGTTCAGGCGACAAGTTACATGCCTTATCTGGTAAACAACTGCTTCCCACCAATTTCAGGCGACAAGTTATATGTCCTATCCGGTAAACAACTGATTCCCACCAAGTTCAGGCGACAAGTTATATGTCCTATCCGGTAAACAACTGATTCCTACCAAGTTCAGGCGACAAGTTATATTTTTGTATACCATGTAAATTTATACGACTTAAGGGACTATGATTTATTCTCAAAATAGTCACAATGTAAATATTTTAGGTTGGTGTGCCATGTGTCCCAAACAATTAGAACCAAATTTCATATGCTGACAGTATTAATTAGAAGAATCTAATATGTCTTCCCTGCACAGAGCGTCTGTAGGCTTTTTTTGTACGTTAGCGCGAGAAGAGAAAATATAGCATCTTGATTATATCTTGGGAACAAATCAACCAATTTCCGCCTAATTCTACACACAAGTAGTGATGTGGTAGGCCACGTGAGCTTACATGATTTAAGTGACTCACACACTTTCAATTTCAGGTTAGTAAACCCTTTCTAAAAAAATATTAGACTGATTGCAATCGAATTTGATGCTCCGAATCCTATGCCCATACTACAGTTAGTTGCACGCTATTTTACGGTACGAGGGTTTCTCGGTTCGGGTCCCGGGTGAGGCACGTGAGTATATGTGATGGTCTCACTAGTTTTGAACCTGTTTTTGGTTTCATTTCCAACGACATATCGCTCTTAACGATATCTAAAGCCCTACACAACACCTAAGCTTCTACGAACTCCATCAACTAGTTTAAATATTCATATTATAATAACTGTTTTTTAAGTTTAATTTTTCGTTCTTTAAGCAGATTTATGGCAACGCTCGCACATTTTTCAAGAGCCATGTGATACAACCGGCAGTAAAACTAAAAGTACCTATCACAAGAAGAAATAATTTACACCAGTTCAGTTAACTAATGGATGACATGGTTACAAACACAAATTTTAATATTTAGAAATAAATGAACAATATTTAGGAAATTTCCCTCTTGACTGAAGCTTAAAAACATTCGTACTCCTTTCAGATACCGACAATGTAAAGACATAATTATAAAATATTATTTTTGAAGAAAAAACAGACTACTTCTATTACACGTCTTGTTTTATGTACCTATATAAATGTTTTCCGGTAGATTCTTGGCAGGTATAAATACTGTGTTGGTAAATGGTCAAGTTCAAGAAAGTGTAAACCGTACCTGACGCAGCATGTTTTGGTTTGCCTCATCCAAGAATACCAACTTACAGAATCTACGTTGGTATCCTGATCATGTGCTGGCTTCCTGATCATGCGAACTAGCAATGAATTATTACAGCAAATACATTTTGAACATCGTTCCCCCACCCCCCTTCCGTAATTGTTAATTCTACAAACCTGTATTTAGTGTAACATCCTGTGCTTTCAAAAATAAAATATTATTGATAATAAATGAAACCTTTCATGTTAGTTCTCAGTAAATTGTCACGCATTTTCGCTCGTCTCAGTATTTATAACTTCTATCATCAATAAATACCTAAGGAGAATAACTTCTTACCAATTTTCCCGATGGGGTCTCCCCGAAGTTTTGCATATAGAAATCGTGTCGGACGATGCCGCTGGTCAGCGACTTTTATTGGCGATCTCCCGTTCCCCTCACCCTTGTACTCCGGCGCGGCTCCATACGCACTTAGCTGCACTATAATCAGCTCTCAAGGCCTCGATGTTAAGAACCACCCAAATCTCTTTACTCACTACTCACTTACTGTGTAATGAGAATAGTGATATTGTTAAAAAATTTGAAGTAGCTTGAAGCCACTCTGCCCCTTTGCTTGATTTTATTTTGCCTTCATTCTGTGCATAGCAATGGGATTAAAAGCAATAGATTTTTATTCGTGAGTGCAAACCAGCGAATAATGGGGAAAAGACCAGATACATTATTCACCTTTGTTTAACGTTCTTCCTCTACAGCTTTTTAATATAAGATAGTTTGACAACTATGTAATTCGTAATAATAATTGAATACACTACGAAATAAGACCGAAAACATTACAAATTTAAATACCACATAAATAACAAGAAACCTATACAGGTTACTGGTTGTAATTCCGGTGCAAGTAAAAAACAAAACAAAAAATTATTGTAGTAGTCAAATAGATTTAATAAAAAACCAACAAATAAAGACGTGTGTGTGATAGTACGGGCAAACCTATATATCTCTGCGTGACGCCTGCGAGAGCCGTTACGAGCAAAGCTACCTCAGCTGCAAGAGTAACAGATCTGGATAAGATCTGAAGAGGGCAAGGGAAGATGATGGATATTAGCTTACTTGTGAATCATAGGACAATTACTGTTTATCCTATAATACGATTCCCTCGTTGTTAACCAAACAACTTACAGGACGTCAGGTAATTGGCGGACTCAGGCTGCACCACACGAATCTATGGCCAAGACTAAGTCGAAAATACTCTTACGTAAAAATACATTAGACGCTTCGTTTATGAGAAAAATGACAGGAAAGTTCCAAAAACCACTGTAGCAAACATGTGATATTCCAATTAGACAAGGGTGAGGTGATGTGGCAACGCTGCAACTGACGTGGCGTCGTAAGGCACACTGCAAGGGAACAAGTCGAGCTCAGTAGTGCCACAGAGGTCACGGAGTTCACACGCAGTGAGTACTGGGAGACGGCAATGGCCATGGGAACATCCGGCGGCCGAGCTCCGTGCATGCTGCATGCATCCAACAGGCAGAAAAGTGCATTGCTATGGGCGGAGCAAGCTTCGAACACCTGTTACGACGTTTAGATGGTTTTTATGCTGATGATGTACGCTGTGCTTAACGTGGAGCAAAGTCATTTTATCTACTTTAATGTTGTTTTTCTCGTAAACTAAGGCCCTAGCGCATTTTTTTACCAAAGGATATTTTCTACTTAGTTTTGTTAACACATTCGTGTGGTGCAGTCCGTATCTGCGACTTACCTGACACTCTGTATATCTCAACGCGTAAGAAACCAGTGGTACTGAATGCAAACCATTCTAAATGAGAATGGGTATGGCATTGTTGTGTATATGATGTTTACGGAGAACACGTGGATAGATGACAGCAAAATCATAGTTTTAACCCCATTTATAAATTTCTACTGTTGAACCTCATACTGCTCTGATTGTACTGAAATGCAGTCTGTGATTACTGTAGCTCGAATACAGGGCGTATAGAAATCTCTACAAG
Source organism: Clitarchus hookeri (assembly GCA_002778355.1). Taxonomy (NCBI): domain Eukaryota; kingdom Metazoa; phylum Arthropoda; class Insecta; order Phasmatodea; family Phasmatidae; genus Clitarchus; species Clitarchus hookeri. The sequence continues at coordinate 491,867 of NQII01000972.1, read as the reverse complement.
AGCAATTCAGCTGTTACAATATATGTTTATATTATCATTAAAATTCTTGGGTTGTAAGGTCTGACGTGCCATGTCCCGGTTTCGTTTAGACAATACAACGCCTCAATTATTCGCCATTGCATATCACCTAACAGTCCATCGGTAAAATTGATCACCAGCTTTCTTATCCTCTAATCGTGCTTCCGACGACTCTAATCAATCTCAAATATTAATTGTTTCGCGTAGTCTTTGCACTTACGTAATATGCTATACTGCGAATAATATAACGCTTCACTCTTACATTTAGTGCGTAATTACGCCAGAATCGACTACACGGCTTTCATTGGTGGCCTTCACAAATCTGTGGAGTAGAAAATAACAACGCTACGCTTCCTTAAGAGAAAAAAGTGGTAGACTGAGAGACAGAGAAACGAAAGAGGGAAAGAGTAACTTGGACGGCGCGTAAGAGTTAAATTCATTAGCATTGTTGGGGCACGAGACAAGGTGCGGATAAAGCGGCGAGAAAATGTGTTTACGAAGGGATAAATGGGCTGAGGGTGTGGGGATGGGATTTGCGAAATCTTACCTGCGAATGACAACGTCTTTGTGCATGCAAAGATCGCCTTTTATCCTTGCCGGGAATTGAGTTCCTACCGGTTTTGTGGGAAGCGACAGACCTGGCCAACAAATCACCGGCTCCTTGACAAAAATTCTTATGAGGTAGATAGAGATGCCCAATATGTGTGGCACATATTGGGGAAACTATATGGGGAAAAAAAAGCTCATCTTGAAAAAATTTAAATTGTATTAATAGTTTAAGTGGCCGGCGAAACGAGGAGTAACAGAGGTGAGGAATGAATATGAGAGGAAACACATGTCACACACGCTAAACACGTTCGGCTGTTTTTGTGTTCGTCTTGGGTGATCAGACTAGAATAATGCTCGATGGACCAAGCAGTAGTTTCCTCTTAACATCCTCAGTTCGTGTTCTCAGTATGGAGTGAAGGTCGACTACTAATGTTTTCACACCCTCCATGTGAAGTAGAATCCTGGCACCGGGTTGTGGTTCGGAGCCCACAGAGACCAGGGGTTTGCGTCACATTGAGTGTTATAACAAGTTTTAAACCACTATCTTTAGCTGCGCTCACACAATAATTTCCATGCAATCAAAGGCCTTTGACAAATAAAAATTGTTGTTATAATATTATTGTTATTCATTGTTGATGTTTAGTGGTATGTGACGTAAATTCTAACATAAAATTTTTTTCAGACGAGTATTTCTTGCAAATTATACATGACGTAGTAATTATTTTACCGCTTTTATTCCACAAAATAAAATTAAAAAATAATGAAAATAAAACAAATACGAAATAGAAAATAAGCTTCCGTTGTGTCGGAATATATTGGCATTACAATTTAATTTTTCCAGATATCTGTAAGGGGTTTTAAAAATCGGAATTAATAAAAATTTTCCCTGCCTTAATTTTAAAAAAATATGAGCTGTGGGTGCCTAATTATTCCTAANTTACCGCTTTTATTCCACAAAATAAAATTAAAAAATAATGAAAATAAAACAAATACGAAATAGAAAATAAGCTTCCGATGTGTCGGAATATATTGGCATTACAATTTAATTTTTCCAGATATCTGTAAGGGGTTTTAAAAATCGGAATTAATAAAAATTTTCCCTGCCTTAATTTAAAAAAAATATGAGCTGTGGGTGCCTAATTATTCCTAGTGTAAGCTTCGCCATCTTCGTTAGTGCTATATGTCCCTGGAGGGTTTACAAGACTGCACCCCATACAAACCCAGGCCACTAACCTTGACTAGCTGGCCAGAAGGCCCTCACGCAGTGACGTTCTTGGCTCGAATCTGGAATGAGGCATAGGACGCGTGGCCCTCCTTATGTTTGAGAGCGCAGTTTAGTCTAGTCTGTAAGCCGCCCTAATGGTTAGCCGTTCGACATGAAGGGGCCCGCAAGTGTCAGTAATCAAACCACTCCATTGAAACCTTCACAAGCCGGTCGCACTGCGCCTACCCTGACGTGCACGAGGGTAACAAACCAGCACCGCACTGTTGACAGGAAGGGTGTTATGTCTGCGCTTAATGGCAGGCGTATGTATGAAACGCACGGTATGAACAGAGGCAGTGCATTCGAAAAAGTACACATACGTAAACAGACAATATCGTCTTCACCAAGTTTTCACGGGTGTGGACGGGTGGCTTCACAAGATTTAAATATTTCGTTTAAACAGCTTCATCTGCTGTCTGCAAGCTAATAGATCGTAAAAACATTAAATCTAGACGGCGTTTTGACTTTACAAGTTTAACGAATTCGGTAACGATTTGTACGAATTAATACTGTTTGCTTTCTCTGTTCATGAGATTTCACTACGAAAAAAAAAAGTATTTGGCAACTCTTTCATTTTTGTGACTATTAACATACTAAACGCGGTTATACAAATTCAAAATCTCGCTATTAATAAAGTGGATATTTTTACATATTAAGCATTTCTCTAAGTACGCAACGATAAATAAAATTATTACTTATTTATAAAAATTTTAAGGAAAAGTATTTTGAATTTTTTTTGCAAACATACTTAATAAACGTAGAAGAACATTTATATATTGCACCACCGTATATCATTATATTTGCCTCACTATGAAAAAAAATTGAAAATGTCTTATAAAAACAGAATATAATTTCAATTTTTATCTAAATTATTTAATACGAATCACTTATTCTCAATGACCACAGTTTATATATTTTAAAAAATGAAACATGTTGTGGCAGTATATTTCACTAAAAAATTGTAATATTACAAAGAATGCATATGTTTTCTCCTGTATCAAACTGCAATTATTTTTATGTATTAAACAAAAATTTATGGAAGTGATGTTTTACTATGTCTTGAATCACGATATTTTTTCTTGCTGGCAATATGTATAATATATTGCAGTAAACCTCTTTGCATATTTTCACCTGGATATAAAAAATTAAGCAAATTTATTAATATCTGTTTTTAACTTTCTTTTGCTACACTTAACATGTTCATGTCACTTTACCATCCAATTTCGCTGGCTGAAAGAGTGGGGGCTCGTATTAAAAAAATTTATCATATCCAAGGAAATATTTTTAAAATTGTCAATATAGTAACATGAAACCTCTTTTTTAGTTTATTTGATAGTACAGTATCAACGTGAATAAAATTTGAAGCTTCTTTTACAGCTAAAATGAGCTCCAAAGAATTTTGAGGACATACATTTGTTGAATATTGAAGAAAAAAAAACAGTTGGTGTTTAATAATTTTGTAAGTATATGTTAAAATAATTTTATATGAAATCTACCTATACCTATCAAACCAGTATTTTGTAAACAATGAACAAATCACATTTCTTTGCCGTGATGGAAAGTAAGCAACTTCTGTAAGGAATATGGTGTAAATCAATGTAATTTTTCTTGAGATGTATTACGAAAGCGTTACATCATTTTAAGCACTCTATAAAATGACGCAATACGTGTCGTATGTTACACAAAGTTTTGGATTGTCCAATTTAAATTGTTCCAATTCTTTAATTCATTTTACTAATAATTGGTATGGTAGTCATTTTTAAATAACTATCATAATAATTCATATTTCGTAGCATAATACATAAAAAAAAATATTGTATTTGAAATATAATATGCAAGTTTTAATATTCTGAAGGCACTATTTGGCAAAATGAGGGCAAAGAGATTATTTAGTTACGTAATTCAGTTACTTTATAAGAACTTGCAACATTGTTTAAATTGGTTCAATACTTAAAATGACAATGCTATTCAAGTGACTGTATACTGCCAAAACTTTTAAATTGCTATTTTTGTGGTGTGGTAACATTTACTATGTGCTAAGCATCTTCTAAATTACTGCCTGTACAGAAACATTGATTAAAATCGTCTAAAAGGTATATATGTTATATAATTTAGACTAGAATGACTCAGTCATGTGGAAATAACATAATATAGCCTTTTAAATTTTTAAATTTTTAAGGATATTTAATTCATTAAAACCAATCTTAGCCAGTTAGATAACAACAAAATATATCATCCTCAATTAATTCAAGAAAGTACGATTTTGTAAATAGCGATACATATAAAGGGGCGCACAATTCTATTCCATTAAAAATTTATCAAATTTGGTTGTTATTCATTCAGTCCATAAGATGTTATAGTTATATATATTTATAAGTATGTATAAAACTACATACCAGCTAGCATATTTTAGCAACATACCTCATTGAAGAGGTTTCTAACATGTTTACATAACGCTGTTATTATTTACTTTTTAAACTACAGATATTATTTTATGGCAATAAATTTAATAGCTCATGAAATGTTACACAGAGACTACTAATAAGTCCAGCCGCAATTAAATCTAAAAAATTCCATATGAGAGAAATTGTTAAAATGAAAATGTTATATACTCATTGCCCGCTAACAAATTTATGTTTAATCTGGAAGAAATAACTGAAAAAATTGTTTAAATTAAAATCACACGAGAAAGTCGACTTCAAATAAATATTTCTAAGTCTTTTAGTTGGCGTATTGTACGTATCTTGGTTAGAACATACTCACAGCAAAATTTGGAATAAATAAGCAAAATATTTTACGAAAAATTATACAAAATCTATTTAGCAACAAGATCCCTCGAACTAGTGGATGAAATAGTTCACTAAAATGTGAATTTTATAAGTTTATAATGATATTAGTTACAGCAATCATAAAGACTTTACTGATTTATAAGAGTCTCCCTGAGGAATAATACAGCCACAGAATTTGCCAAAACAATACCAGAAAAGATCAAAAACTATAGCAGTCTGTTATAACTAAGTACAAACAATGCATATACAAATTTTCATGAACTTCAGTGACACGGTGATTCAAAGAGTTATTAGGCTTGCACACCAATGCACAAACACGACACATCCGCACACTAATCTGATATCTTAAGACTCCCTTTTCCTTATGAATGTAGGATAAAAGTGAAACGACTACACGAGTGTAAAGAAGTATTTTCTTGTCTCTCTGGAAATACCTTGTATTTCTAAACAATCGTGAAATTTCTTTATATTATGTTAAAATTCTTTACCTCATTAAATAAACCACATAATTCAAATATATTATAATTTTAATTTCGAGACACTCAAACGAAGTTACACGCGACCCAGCCAAGATATATTTTTAACATAAATTCTAAGTTTTCTTCCTGAATGATGCTTGGGACAGTCATGGCATTTTTCAATGGCGGGAGATAAAGACCTTTGCAGACCTATAAGTACAATATATTACGAACCTATGACTGGGTCACTTATGTGTCAGGTTGGCCGAGCGGTCTAAGGCGCCAGATTTAAGCTCTGGTTCCCGAATGGGAGCGTGGGTTCGAACCCCACACCTGACAAATTTTAAATGTTATTTTTTGTTTCACGATAGTCTTATCACGCTTCTTTTCAAAGATGTGTCTTTGAATAGTGTCAATGTTTTTTCTATTAATTCTATCACATATTTTGTTGCTACTTTACATGTAGAAAAAATATATGTTGTTTCCTATGGCTACCATCTTAAGTTATTTCGGACGTGGCTACAGGAGCTTAATATTTCCAGACCTGTAATCCCTTCAGATTTCAAGCATCCGACGTTCAGTGATACTTACAAAAATTTTAGGATTCAACCCGACCGAAAAATATGTAATCTGATTATTGTGTCACGCATGGGGGTCAGGAATAACACTGTAAAATTTATTTCACTGTTTTCAAAAACTTTCCAAATTGTAGTATCATCACGGGAAAACAAATAAAATAAAATTCCATACTTGTCAGGTGTGGGGTTCGAACCCACGCTCCCTCTCGGGAACCAGAGCTTAAATCTGGCGCCTTAGACCGCTCGGCCAACCTGACCCAAACGTTTCAATAATCTAAGGCAATTAAAATATTAAGTGTACAGGTCTGTTAAGTTCTAATCTTCCACCATTGGAAAAGTGCCAGGACATTCCCAAGTATCATTCAGGAAGAAAAGTTCAAATTTATGTTTAAAATAAATCTTGACTAAGTCGCATGTAACTTCACTTGAGTGTCTTGAAATTATAATTATAATATACTGTATATTAATTATATTGCGGAAGATTGCTGAGGATTGATGAAGAAGTTTGCTGAGGATTGGTGAGGAGGATTATTGACGTTGGTTAGGAGGATTACTGAGGATTTCTGAGGATTGGTGAGTATTTATGAGAATTAGTGAAAATTGTGGAGGATTTCTGAGGAGGATTATGGAATATTGCTGAGGATTTGTGAGGACTGCTATGGATTGGTGATGATTGCTGAAGATTACTGAGGATTGGTGAGGATTGCTGAGAATTGGTGAGGATTTGTAAGGATTGGCGAAGATTGCAGAGGATTGGGATTGATCGAAAAATTGGTGCATGAGAAGAGCACGAAAGAAAAGACTGACATTCACCCGAGCTGCTATCGTACATTCTAGGTCGTAAGGGCCCAGATGTGTTGGTTTAAAATGTATGACCAAGTATGCCTATAAAATGTTTTTGGTAAATAGTGATCAATTCTATGATTATAACATACTTGTGCAAATGGCGGCTACTCGTATGGTGGACTAGGATTGGTCACATACACAAACATTAAAAAAAAATCTGAGTTTTATATTTATGCCAACAAAACAGTCATCGCAGTGACTAATGTGAGAAACGGATATAGTGTAAGACTTCAAGAGAGGAGACCGGAAATGAAGTAACTGAATGGGAGACTATTGAATGGTTCTGCAATACTCTATGTACAATTTAAGTAGAAATTAAAAACAATTTAATACATTATTTTAATTAAAAATAATTGTTAAAATCGGATAATACGAGTAAATATAGATATTCGATTTGATATACCCTAGCCTATAAAACCAATACGGCTGTCAACTCCCAGAAACAGTCTAGTGCCGTAACTGCTGTGCGTCTTCTGGTACGTTCGACAATCACGAGTCGAAGCCTCTGTGTCGAGTCGAAAACTGCCGAGCTCGTCCGTGTCGAGCCGAAGACCGCCAATAATAGCCACATAGCTCTCGTTTAAATGCATTCTGCCAGAATGTCCATAATCGTACTTCTCACTTTTAATGTGTATTCTAATATCTATGTACGAAAATACATATATAAAACATAATTTTTTTTTAATCTGTTAACATTTAGAATATGTTCACACTGTTGACTACTTCAACATCATTATGTATTTCCAAAAAAATCGGTTTTATCGATTTTTTAACTTGGTCGACATCTCTGCTTCGTGTATATCACTATTGAAAATAACCAAGCTTTAAGGTATTATAAGCTTTTGATTTCCGCACGCAAAAAATATAACTCTGTTATTAACATTTTCATATTTTTTTCAATAATTGAAATAATTACGAAATTAGTTAATAAGTTTACAAAAATATATATGTATTCTAGAGGATTATTCGTGACCCCGTGCGTGAAACAATAATTATGCTCCTTGTTGTTTGGTCGCGGGAAAACACTAATGTAAAGTCAATGGCACGGAATGTAGGATGTTTGACATCTGGAAGGATTTCATGTCTGGTTTAAATTCATCATTAAAAAACCACGTTGATATAGTCAAGCGCAAAACATCTCACGATGGTAGCTGTAGTAAACAACTGCCAATATTTCTAATTGTGCAATGACAACCAAATATTTCAGAAAAAAACGTGACAAGTCTGTTTGGAAACTACGTAAATTTTATAATTCTCTGGTGTTAGGTTCCAACCCATGCTCTCGTTCACGAGCCAGAACTTAAATTTGGCGCATTAGACATCTTGGCCAACCCGATACGTCATGCTGAATATCATGGGGTAGTATATACTATATGTGTGTACAGGTTCGCTTATCTAACTTCCTCCATTGAAAGAGCTAGGATTGTCCCAAATATTATTCAGGAAAGAACTGAGAATTTATATTTAAAATAAATTTTAACTGCGTTGCATGTCATTTCGGATGGGAATCTCGAAATAATATTAAAAAATGCATTTAAATTATTTGATTGGTTTAGTTACATGCGGAATTTTAATGCCATGTAAATTATGTTCACAAATATTTGGAAAGTCATGTACCGGAATAATACAACATATTTCCAGATAGCAATGAAAATTACAATTTTTTTTAAATCTAGTAGTTGTTTCATTTTAAGGCCACGTCCAAATGAAAAGAGGAGCATACGAGATCACATTCGCGTGCATATGTATAGATTCGTATGTGTCAGTGCGTGTTTATGTGTGAGTCTGTAATCCGTTTCCCCAGTACACGCAACAATTTTTGGAAGCACCTTTTCACTGAATTTGATCGAAATTTGTATACTTCTTTTTACATCATAAATTAATAAAATTCACATTTTTTATGAATTATTCTACCAGTCAATACAAGAGATCGTGCTGTTATATTTTTTTTATAATATCTTTCAAGGAATATTGAGATTTTTTCTCCCAAATTTGCAAATAATAAATGGCAAGACTATACGTACAATATGTGAAACATAACGACCGACACTTTTGGGACAATTATTCCATATCAAAATTAAATTGGAATGCTCACAATGAGAACATTACATTTGCTGTTTATCAACTTCTTCCATTTTCGAGTTAGTGTAACCGGATTTATTAAGAATTTATTCAAACAATTTCCATGAAATAAATCTTGAAATTGAGAGAATAGCAGCACTAATTGAAAATGTTTCAAACTTCTTCATACTAGATATGTTATTAAAATATAGAGCTGACATGCAGATTTATACAGACATATGTAATAATATACATGGATATAGCCTTTTAAGGACTAAACAAATAACAACCAAATTTGATTTTTAAAAAATTTAATACAGTTCTGTTATGTACAGTACCTGTATAGTTTCATATCAAAAAAAGTAAATACTTCACAAATGGACCATAACATGTATTTGAAGTTATAAAATCGTCAAGATTCCTGCCCGAAAACTTGCTGAAAGTCATTGACCCCGTAATTGAGAGAAACGCATTTTTTGCCCATCCAGAAAACTTGCTTTTGAGTATGATAGTAGATAAAAGGGATGATACAAGAGAGTTAGGTTTCAGAAGAATTATAAAGGCTAGAAGCTTAGCTTCTAAAAGAAAGTCAATCAGTAGTTTTCAACCACTCAAAAATCAATTTCCTAGCTACAAGTACAGACCACATCGAAATGATTCACTGGAACACTACTACACTTTCACCACCTCCTTTGCTGCGAAGAGTCACCGATCAAGAGATTTGGTCTAAGGTCCAATCAGGTGGAACAGCGGCTGAGTGGAACTTTAAGCAATTCCCATGTCACACCCAAGCAGTAGAACGATGCGTGAAGCTGGTAACCGAGGCGTCACAAAAAGTCGTCGGCTCCAATTCCAGAGATGGTTTTATAAGAACTACACTTCTCTCAAGATCTTCAATGCCTAGTTTTTCAAGTATATCATATTTCAAACAACCAAAAGAAAGTAAAGACAAGTAAAGAACTATAGTTCATTTCAAACTGAAATTTTACACAATCAGAAAAATGATTTTTATTCAACAGAAATTTGTCAATTTAAAAAAAAATATATTTTTTTAACTTAATATGCTACTAATAAATTGTAAAATGTATTATTTTTTTCCACTAATTTATCATTCATATACTTTGTTCTACTAAAATATGTCTATAGCTACTTGTTATAGAAGTTATTGATTAATTGCTATTTATTAGGGAAATTTTAAAAATTGTAAAAATTTATTAATTTTGTTTTTGCTTTTTACTAAGCTACTCTAGAGGAAAGTTTTCCGTGGTATAGCGAATCAAAAAAAAAATTCGGCCCACCCTACTCCGCAACCTGCAGCAGTTGTGTGTGAGTACATCAACCTACATATAGTGTTGACTGATGTGGGTGTATATATATATATATATATGTTATTTCATTTTCTAACGATTCTCCTGCAATTGTGGTCGTGTGGTCCTGACGTCGGACTGGCGATCCAAGAGTGGTTGGAACAATCCTGCATGCCTCCTGCATTTTTTGAGTTCAACAACAACTAAAATAATTTCCAGTGGTGGCAGCAAATTGAACTCCGCTCCCCGATACTAGCGTGCCCCTGCAGGCAACTAACGAACCGACACACAAAATGGCTAAACTGATACCAGCACTCCTAGCTGTCACCTGTATACATTCAAACACTCTGGTGGCAGGTTCGAGAATTAAAGAAGACCATATACAGCGGCCGAAAGGCAGTTGGAATTAAATATGGCTGCCTACAGTTGACGATGTCGAGGGTGGTGGAGGATGCGAAAAGCAAGAGACGGGTGCGAGACAAGAGAGACTGGAAGGAATATGAGAAAACCCTCTGAGGGATAGAACACACAAGAGGTAGGAATGAATGAGAGAGTATGAAAAAATAAGGGGACCAGGAGGGATATGAGAAAATCTCAAGGGATAGAATGTGGGAGACTGGAAGGAATATGAGAAAAAACCGTGAGGGATATAATGAACGAGAACATTGGAATGACAGAGCAGAAGGAAAAATAAATGAAATGCAAGAGCAAGAAGTGCCGAGGTGGAATGATTGAGCAAGAGGGAAAAAAGAGATATTCCAGAGGGAAAGAAGATAAATCCAAGATGGCCACCATTGGCAAGGAATGACAGAGTAAGAGGTATAGGTGTGATGTCCAAGATGGCCGCCATATCCATCCGCTTGTCTGCAGCCCCCAGCCCCTGACCCAGTTCAGACCATTTAATTTTACTGACATGCTAGTAATTATGCATATATTCCATATTTAGTATATGGTGCAGAACGTTTATAGCTTTAAATTATCGAAACTATTAAGTTATGTATTTGGTTTTATTTGTCCTGCAGAGATCAAGATGAAGTGTGCATTTAATGGTGTGCCTGTGACCGGCATTCTGACTTCGTCTTCGGCTGTACCATCGCTGGATCCAGCTGAGCTGCCTCGACACCATCTTCAACTACATCAGTGCCATCTACTGGACCATTACATCGTTACCCATGTCGCTTCTGCAATTAAAACGATCGTGTTCAACCATCATGCTCGATGGCACGATAAGTATGGCTGCTTAAAGAATGCATATCGAGTAGTTCACAAGTGCGCAGATTGCAGAGTGTAATTTGTTAGATGCGATAGCTTGCAGAGAGGCATGCAAAAACTTGTGTAGCTGCAGGACCTACACCTGCGAAAATAATGTGTGTACAGTCTCCTTTGTCGCAACATAGCACCAAGGGTTCAGGATGAGAATCCACCATCCTGTCAGCAACCATCATGAACAAAAATCGTGGCAGGTTCTTGTAAAGTTAACACCAATGGTTTCGTGGAGGGTGAAACGGTAGTGTGAATCGGCGAGAACACTTTCGAAAGTTGATAACCTGTAGCTTCAAATGAACAATCTGGAATGACTACGCTCTTCGTCTTATAACGAGCTACCAGATTTGATTAGAAACAGGAAGGCTGCGAATAACCTGCAAAACACACATGATAATATGTGATATAAGTTAACTGTTGTGGCAATTTTTGTGGAAGGTATAGATTCGCAGTGAGTCTATCACCGTTATCACGAACTGGAATCGAAATTTGACTTTTCGGCGCTGAAATCCTTGACACCACCGGGAAAATTTAAATTTTTTTGAGAACAATTACCTTACTGTATCGGTAAATGTTTACTAGCTCAGTGCCTAGGAGAATAATGAGCCCTATGTGTAGTGGAAGAAGAGAAGTCTGAACATTTTGCTGAGGAAAATGCGAAGACGATACCATCTGTCTGAATATTTATCAACATACATCCATCATTATTTCGAATGCAATGTCTCTATTCGTACTGTATGTACAGTATGTGTGTGCATTTCAATGGACACATAACTCCCTTCCATCCAACAACTGCCAGTGCAGTGCTGGTTCGCCACCTTCGTGTTTGTTATGGTAGGCCGAGAGGCACAGGGTGGTGTAGATTTCTATGGAGTGATATTATTACAGATACTTGCGGCTTCCCTTTATATATAACTGTTAACGCTGAATATGGCTTACAAACTGGACTAAATAGGGCAATAGTTTGCCCTAAGTAGGGCAAACACTTGTATGCTTCATTCAGGANGATGGCTTACAAACTGGACTAAATAGGGCAATAGTTTGCCCTAAGTAGGGCAAACACTTGTATGCTTCATTCAGGACTCGATCTAAGAACATCTCTGTGGAAGAGCGTTCTGGTCAGCTAGTCAAGGATATTGGCCTGAGTTTTATTGTATGTATTGCCAACCCACACTATGTTTACACTAAGAAACGAAGCACCCGATGTTCATATTTGTAAAAATAAGAGCAAGAGAATATTTGCGTCATCCTTTATTTCAATCTTTTAAAATATATTTTTTTGTATAAATAAATTATAAAGGAAATATATTATAAAACAATTGTAAACTATTTCTTTCAGATGTACTTATTTTATTTACATTGTCACTTAAATCATTTTTTTAATTAAAAGGGGTTAAATAACGACTATACATGCATTTTTGCAAAAAAAAAATTGATAGGAAAACTTATGTTATAAATGACACTACATACAAATAAATATCAACCGTGAGTGAGAATCATACAGAATGTTTGCTAAAGATCGCCTTTGACTGCTAATTGTTGAGTATCACACGAACTGAGATTGGGGCTCAAAGATTATGGCAATGAATGGAATGTTGACGGGAATTCCTGAAAACTGTGGGCGCTACACTACGACTAGTTTGACGAAAATATGATTCACGGGATGGGCGTGAACGTATCATGGTCGACCTTCAGCCCATGTTGTTTACGCCTACTGAGCACCTTTATAGGAGCAATGCTAGTTTTTCCACTCCTGTTTGTCTGACCATATATGAGGCAACACTTTTTCCTTGGTCCAGCGCATAGCATCCCAGTGTTACCACCTGATACGAACATAAAACCAGTAGAACGTGTGTAGCAGTATAGTATAATAGGCGTTTCCTTTAATAATATTCATCCTTCTTCACATGAGTTTTTGTCACGGGAAGTTGGTATAGAGATCAGATATCTCGCACTTCACTTCGCTCTATTCCAGGTTGGGCTAAAACTCTTTGCATGCGAGAAAGATGTTGCCCCCAACCCCATCAAAGCATTTTACCGCTGCTTTTACCTCATATTGCCTCATTCCTCACAGGTGAGTGAGTGAAGAGATTTGGGCGGCTCTTAAGAGCAAGGTGTTGAGATACCGATGGGGTTCATTAAGGTGCGTATGGAGCAGTGCCATAATGAAAGGGCGGATAAAACGGGAGATCCCTCGAGAAAACCCGCAGACCAGCGGCATCGTCCAGTGCTATTCCCGCATGTGAAAATCCGGGAGTGACTTGGCCGGGGACTAAACCCGGTTGGCCTTGGTGGGTAACTGCTCAGCTAACATGGACCCTTTCTTACAAGTGCTAATGAATTCAGTTTTTCAGCATCTCTCGATAGAGAGAGAGAGAGAGAGAGAGAGAGAGAGCCTCTCTTTTCATTTGACTTTCAGCAGTATCGAATAATTCATGTTTCCTTCTGAACCGGAAGGCCACAAAGGAATTGTGTGAAATCGGTTCAAACATAATTTCGCATTGAATGAAAGATTAAATCTTTAAGCTGCTTACTCACTAGCGAACCGAACCCCTTCGCAAACACAGAACATTGGCCGACACGTAACATGTTCGCGTGTGGGGACGAGACTGCGATCGCCATTGCAAGCGTAATTTTTTTCCCATGTCTGTATGTTACGACTTGCCAACTTTGAACTTCTCAGCTTCGTGCTCTTGGTCATAAATTTTGGACCGGCCACGTTCTTACTCTCTCAAAATCAGTCGCAGTAATTCCTGTAAATGTTTCATAATGGCCAGATATTTCTTGGAATTTCAATTCTCCAAGCAGTGAAGCACCGGTGTACGGTTGTCTTCTTCTTGCATACATATCTACCAAGAACATGAATCACAGCAGGCTACACTCAGCTGCTGTATAACATCTGCGATTGTGTGTGGGTGCACAAACGGCAAAAATTGGAGTAAAATGAAAGAATAATATCAGTTTAGCACTCCAGTTTATGATACCAAATGGTAAGTAGCTTCGAGTCATCAGTTTACAGCATTTCTGTGCACCTCCAATATGCTAGACGTGTGTGCAGTGCGCTCGTTCTCAAATGATTACTCGAAATTTTCCACGGAGACGAAAGAGGACAAAAGGACAAAGTTTCGTGTTAATAATGGAAAGTTGACCTAATACGACGGAATGGAGATTTGTGCAAAAAGCTTATCTTTAATACCATTTCAAAATGGTCGGAAAACCGCATTTTAATGCATTTTTAATAGAATTATAAATTAATAATCTAACAATTTTGAAAACTAGGACCATTCATAACACTATACCTCCATTACTGTTTCAACGGAAATGATCCACGTGCAATAATGCATTAAATATTCATCAGAGTCCTGACAGACTGCATCAATGATTTGACTGGCATATGATGTACGCTCTTAATTCCTTTAATAATTATATTTTTTTGGATTTAAATATACGCAGCAGCAGAAAATTGCACATCAATCGTATAATGGTTCTACACTGAAAGAACGATCAAATATACTGGATTGCTGAAACGTTCGTCATGCTATGCGTTTGCAGCATAGTCCGACGGCATGAGCAACAAGGCGATCATGTTAAGCGACCATGTGTCCACGATGGAGTTTGGTTTGCTAGTGTGCACACAGCTTTATATTATTCGCAGTATGCCATGGGGCCATGATGGTGTAGTTGTTGGACTACTCGTCTTCCACCTAGACGAACCGGGTTCCATTCTCGGCGGAGTCACTCCCGGATTTTCGCAAATGAGAATAGTGCGTGACAATGCCACTGGTTGGCGGGTTTTCTCGGGGATCTCCCTTTTCCTTCGCCCTTGCAATCTGGCGTTAGTCCATACTCACCTTGCTTCACCCTCATCGGCTCTCAATCCTCGATGTTAAGAGCCGCCCAAATATATATTCTCTACTACTACACAGAACGGCAAGTTACGTTAGCGCAAAGCCTAGACTGAACGACTCTTAAGGAATTGCATTTCTAACATTTTTCTAAGAAACCATTAGACCGTTTATTCGTAGACATCCTAATTACCTACTGAGTTCTTAATATCGCATAAAAGAAATTCATTATAACTAAATCCATTTTTCATTTAAAGGATTATAATTTTCCNCATTATAACTAAATCCATTTTTCATTTAAAGGATTATAATTTTCCTGGTGTCACTTCGAAATATAAAAGTAAAACAGCTATGTATGAAAATCTTACTAATATATAATATGTAAATGCGAAAGTGTGTTNCCTGGTGTCACTTCGAAATATAAAAGTAAAACAGCTATGTATGAAAATCTTACTAATATATAATATGTAAATGCGAAGGTGTGTTTGTTTGTCCTTTCACGTCGTAACGGAGCAACAGAACGATGTGATTTTTTGCACAGACAGTTGGAGGGCCAGGAAGTGACATAGGCTACTTCTTATCCCGAAAAAATTATCTCATTCCATCAGGAAAAAAATTGATAATGGTATCATAAGAATATACCATAATGCGTACCATAATTGTGGTACAAAGTCATTTAGTCCATATTTTGTGTACCACAAATATGATACAACATACAATAATTATGGTACAACATACCATAACTTCAGTATTTAGTACGATAATCCAGAAATTCGTACCATAATGGACACTACGCTACCCAAAATCACCTTTCGACCTGAAATGAACATGGTTGGGACGCACCCTAATTGGTTCTGCACCACATGCATCGTTATTTCATACGATAATTTCGAAATTCGTACCATAATGAACTCTGCACCACACAAGCTTTCTTTCCGGCCTTAAATGGACATGGCTGGGCCGATTGAAGCAGACATTGGTGGCTGGGCTTCTTTTGAAGCCGGCGTTTATCACAAGCCATATTAATGACTTCCCTGAATTTCAGCTTGACGAAATTCAGCTTGACGACACATATGTGAGTGCACCTCTACAATGATGTTGATACAGGACATTATGCTGATACACTATTAAAAATTGGAGATGGGTGGCTAGAAACAGATGCTGAGGGCTGTGTGTCACTAACGGGGGAATTTAATAATTTGGTGCAGAGTGATATGGAACTGATGGCTAGCATTTACGCAGATCTACAAAGAAATATAAAAGACGACCAGTGGCTATGTTAAAGAGCGATTCTAGCACCAAAAAAATAATGCTGTTAGTGCTCTGTTCTGTGATTGTCTGTCTACTAACAAATACAGTTATTTCTCCCTATAAATGTGTTACTATAGCCACGCGAGCAAAGCTACGGGTAAAAGCTATTGTTATATACATCACAAATTTTACTAAGCGTATGCATATAATAAATACATAATTGATGAAAAAAATCATAACTTTTAAACTATTTATTAAAAATAATATGGTACAATTAGTTTATAATTCATTTTACTGTAAAATTACCAGTAAAAATAATTATTTTTGGAAACCAAAATATCAGAAACAAACCCACGCACATAACTGAAATATTTTACATAATGTAAGTATGGCCAAGATTTGTATTAATGACATTCTATGATATTAATATATTTAAATTGTAATTATATTATAATATTTGCTTAATTTCGAAACTTCATTAACACCACATACAATTTTTTTATTCATTCATAATATTACGATGTTGCCATAAAAATTATCAATGTAAATTTTTAAAACGATATCGCTTGCAAATGGTAGTAGTAGGGTTGTCTTTCTTTGTGGCAATGGCTGTGGGCTGTGGGGCTGTGGTGCCAACCGTCATATTGGATGACATCACAGGTACAGCCGGTGGCCTCGTTCATCTTCGCCCTCACCATTCCCAACCCACGGCCTGCAATAGCAACCCGTAACCCTAGAAATTATTTTAATATGAAATTAAAATGTAACGGCTTGCCACTTTGGATTTTTATACATTTTCCTAGAAAACAAACGTCTATTTCTGTAGGAAAATTCCACTTGCTCGACTACCACGACCACTGCAAGGTGTCGATGGCCAGTGTTTATATTTATTTACGAATTAAAGATTTTATTTTTCATATGCCAAAATAATTATTTTAAAAAAATCGAGGAACATATAATATTAACATCATACTCACCCCACCGCCCTAACCAACCCCTCACCCTCACACAATAATAAAAATCGTGAGAAAAAAAACAAAAAAAATAATTCTAAATGTCAAGGAACATTTAGATTACAGTACATCCTGTAGCTGTCTTTGCTCGAAGCCGACTAAGCAGATTCACTTATGGCTCATCGTGTGTATACCCTCTGCATCATTCACGAAAGTATCGTGGTGACTTGGTCTCGATAATTGTACAATGCGAGTCGGTCGTGAAGTATCAGGCAGAAAGTATACGTGTGTGCGGGTATATTTCCATGTGTAGTGAATTCGATCCTGCAGTTGATAACGTTCGAACTAATATGCTCGTCCTGTTTACTCACGTCAAGCACCATAAGTGGTGCCAAACACTTGAAGGTATCAGGGTTCAGTATCGAGGATTGGGTGCATCCAAAATATGAATTTTGGAATTGAGCATACAATTGATATGCCAGCAGGTACTGCCCGTTTTCAAAGTTCATGTTCATGTCCACGTATAGAGAGCTTTCACTATTCAAATATATTTTCACATTCTCTATTTGACATGTGTCGAACTGCGAACATCTCAATCTTACACTGTGCTGTCTTCCAGTCTGTAGCCCAACGATGATGTACCTCGGTTTCTCAGTGGAAAAGCTGGACTTCACCATCCAGTTTATGCGCTGGCTTGCGATCAATCCGGGGTATGTCTGGAGACTCCACGACATGAAGGCCACATCGATGTTTTTGCATCTTCCTCATTCTTCAGCATATTGATGAGTTCGGTAGTACTCTGCTGTCAATTGTAATTATATTATTATATTTGCTTAATTTCGAAACTGCATTAACACCACATACTTTTTCTTTCATGCATAATATTACGACGTTGCAATCAAAATTATCAATGTCAATCTTTAAAACGATATCGCTTGCAAATGGTAGTAGTAGGGTTAACTTTCCTTGTGGCAATGGCTGTTGGCTGTGGTGCTGTGGGTCTGTGGTACCATCCGCCACTGTCTCCAGGTTTCCCCCCGTACCCACAATGACATCTGTGTGCATATAGGCTAGGAGCAGTACCGGTTCCTGCTTCAAATTGATGATAATTCGTTTGTAGTCTTCGGCGAATCCCAGCAACAATGCTAGAGAAATGCAGACCTCGAATTTCCCTCCTGGGTATATAGGAACACTGTAGCCATCTTATATCACCCACCCTGCTATCTTGGCTGCAGACATCTCGTTCAGCATGAGCGAGAGGTAAATTTTGATCGCTGTTGTTATGCCGATATCTCTCGTTTGGTCTACCTCGACACCGTTGCGCAAATACGTGATGCGATCGATGAGGTGGAGAATACAATTACTCGTTATTTCGTCCATGCTAGTTAGATCCATCTTCTTTCGTCAGTGTCCCCATGAATCGCAGGAATAACTGACAAGGAAGAGTGCATATATCTTGGTGTTGGACTGCTATCCGAACTTCCGATGGATATGTGTATGGTCCGATCAGGAATGGCTGGTAATTCTTGAAGTTACGCTTTCGTTACACTGTTTTCAAAAACTACCCGGCTCGTTGATCTTTAGGTAATCTTCCATGGCGATCGACCTTGAAGCCAAGACTGCGAAGGAAAATCTCGTTGGCATGGGTTAACACCTTGGTGATCTGTGGTATACTGATTGCCGGTTTGATGTGCTGCTTTGTTTCATTGCTTCTGGTCACTATGCATCTTATACCCATCTTCTCAAATACAAATGTAGTGTGATTTCTTCGTTTCGGAAGTTCACTAACTCTCCACGCTGGTCAACGGTCTTCACTTGTGTGCTCTCTTCGGGATTACTGGAACCACGACCAGCTTATAACCTACAGGGACCATTGGCGAAAACTCGTGCCGCATATTGCTTGGCCTACCCTTAAGATATGTACAACTCGCCAAATTTAAGTTTATTCGTATCACATTAACAGGCAAGATGTTTACAGGTCGCGACATTTCGTGAATTTATCCAGTTTCGTATATGTGAACCCCAGCATTATTCCGATGGAATCTGGTTTCGTAAATTCGATATCTTTGCTGCATCTGATGATGCTCTTCAGAGTATTGGAATTGTCATGTAGTTAGAATTCTGTGTCGGGAACAGTAAATCTGCGATATTCTTTGCAATGTGGTCTGATTCGTAAGAGCCAACGGGCAATGTTACCTCGTGGGAGAAATTACTGCTTTTCACAAGATACATATTGCAGTTACTTTCATCGATGTTCGGTATCTTATTGTAGGTTAGAAAATCCACAAAACTTATGCACCATTCCCCCTCCAGGTCGAGTGGAGGAAAGTGTACAGCACGCCGCTCGGAGAAACGACCCATAAAGGTAAGCATCATCGACTCTACTGATGGTTTCCGGTCCATGTATAGCCATTTTATCCTATTACATGTACGATCGAACAAGTAAACGAAGACACAAGTGTCCGCAATTCCATGTTTTCGGCATCTGCTCCATCGTGTAGTTGTGTGACAGTTTGCGATTTTTCAGGAACAGTCGCAACTCGGGTGGAGGACGCAAATTACCGAAGCTGTCATAGTAGTCTGCACATTTGCAACGTTTGGCATAAGTTNTCGCAACTCGGGTGGAGGACGCAAATTACCGAAGCTGTCATAGTAGTCTGCACATTTGCAACGTTTGGCATAAGTTACCCAGTGCATACCGGGCCCGGCTATTGTGTCCAGGTTGATTACGGCAAATTCGTCACGTTTGTGTTTAGAGGGCAAAGTATCTTGCATGAACACACTGCGAAAATGAGCTATCTTCAATTCGTATACAAACAGTTCCAAATCCATATTAGTGAGCGGCCGTTTCGTTAGAGATTTCATTATCGCCTCTTCCTGCTGTGTCGCGTTCGCACACCTCCTCCTCCCACTGAGTATGGTCTCGGGTAGAGGTCTTGGCTATTTTTTTTTACTCATTGTGAAAGCGTCCATATTTGCATTGTACCTTTGGGCCTCCATTAACTGCTTCCGTTCATTCCATGCTATGCTGATGGCTTGGATGATACAGCTCGTGGCTCCGATTAGGCCCTCGAGGTCTCCGAGTGCAGGCAAAAGTAGTGGAAAAAATCTGCCAAGAGATGTTTTCTTGGTCTTGCATGAATTTCTTCCCTTTTTCACCACTTTTCATTTTACTTGAGCCTTCTGCTTGCTCTTTGCACCCTTTACTCCTAGCCTCGCATTTGACGATTTTCTTATTTCGTTGGCCTTCTGTGCGAGTATCTTGTCCGCCTGGTGCCGATCTTGTAGAGCCTTGTGCTAGGAGTAAGCAACGCCGTGTTGCTTGCATGCCTCGTCCAGTGCATTTATACCCATATCGCTGGATGCCAGCCTTTTAGTTAGCTTGGTTCCCGGCTCGCAGAACTTGTATCGGGAATCTGCAGCTCGAAATGTAGATTTTTGATCAGCATATCGACGATCCTGTTTCCAGATATGGTCTTACCTCTTTGATACATCAAAGTGAACTGACCTTAAAACTTATAAATTTGCTCCTTTTATACATTTTCGTTTCAATATCATTCTAGACTTGGAACATTACGGATGTATAACATAATCAATTATGTCATTTCAGTGCCAGAGGCAGTTTACTCGTAATGATAATTTGAAGAAACATTATATTACCAAGAAAATATGTTTAATCTCATCAAGAGGCTTGTTTATGCTACCTCCTTCTCCTCCTTCTCCACCTCCTCCTTCTTATCGTCCAGTGTATGATATAAAACAAACACAAGAAAACAGTTTAAATATCGTCAAGCAAGATGTTACTTTAACCATATGTGTTCATGCTGAATATGAAGCTATCTCCCACGAATCACGGCATGAAAGCCTATTTCTGAATACAGTATGCTGCATTATCACAGGACCATAAAATTTTGGGGGGAAATGTGTTTAACTCAGTCTGCTGTAATAAGAGAATGGTCCTCGATTCGAGATCGTGTACTTTACTCAAAATTCCTTCAGCAACCGAAATACCAGTATCTAGCATGAGTACTGCAGGCTTTGGAAGGCCTATCATATCCCCCTTGTAGCGATAACGAAGCTGTTATTCCACCGAGCAAAACATTACTAAACTCCATTTTTTTTNCCTATCATATCCCCCTTGTAGCGATAACGAAGCTGTTATTCCACCGAGCAAAACATTACTAAACTCCATTTTTTTTTAACGATATGGCATGTGAGAAACAGACTTCCATTCAGGAAAACTTTAGCATGGGATGGCATGCGAACATNTTTTTTTTAACGATATGGCATGTGAGAAACAGACTTCCATTCAGGAAAACTTTAGCATGGGATGGCATGCGAACATGGAATGTGTGTACCTCAGCCACACTTATTCATGCGTACCCAAACAACTGCATCGCGATAATACTAACGTTTTGTTGCTGTTTCGCATGGATGATATGAATTTGCGACATGTGTACGACGACCATGTCAATATGGACATGACATTATCGGATTTCAAGAGCCTGTGTTATTTGTGCTGGAAAGAAAAGTATGGGTTTTTGGTGATTGTAAAAGACTGGCCTCTATATAATGGCAGGTACCGAAGTGGATTTGATCAGTTCATCATCGACCATTGATAATGAGTTACAGCATATCGAAATTCGGGCAGAGTAGCCTCAAGCTGCGGCTTGACAAAGACGATGATGGAGGTTGTCTCGCACCAAGAAACGATGGAACTTGTGATGTTGGTAGAAGGATAATTCGGAAATGTTGGGGAACACGAATGATCTGATGATGCTGCTACTAAACATTTTGCCTTGAAACTAGTAATGACTTCAACTCGGAATTACGCACTGAGTTGGCTGACCAGACCAAATCCCTTCGCACTTACTTGTCCAATCTCTGGACGAAGTTGGATCGTGTGAAGAGCGAGATCGTTCGTGATTTGATAGCAATGGACGAGCACGTAACGATTGTTAAAAGGAAAATTACCGACAGATTAAATGTGGCACCCACACAAAATAACGAAAATTTAAAGGTGTTGAAATATTCCATAGAGCATAGATTTCCTACCTCGATTTCTCGCCTCGCCACGAAAACGGATATTCAATACCATTGAATCTGCAGTGAATGCCTGGAAAGGATCTAAAGTCATTTGTTGGAGACTCACGACTTAGTCTAAAAAAGAGACCAACAGTAAACATTTTTATTCAGTACGATGTCGCCTATTGCTAGCGAAGCGCATCTAGTGATACAGTCGGCTCACTCGAAGTATTTGCTGGCCAGGAGTGCTAGACTTTCATGCGACCTTATAAATGAAGAAACCTTTAAGCTCATTACTCGCTGTATCAATGTACCCAAGGAAAACGATGGAGCGCCCGTAGTCGTGAAGACCGAAGTCGATGATACTGCTGAGCCTATGAAGAAAAGGAAACATGATGATGTACAAATGGATTGAGATGAAGGATCGGATGTGGATTTGGCGCACAAGAAAAAGGTACGAAAGAAAGTCCTGAAATCTAATGCTCTGGCTCGATGGTACCTACGATTGTACAAGTCTCGTAATAATGATATGACCTACAGTGTATACAGGCAAAATGATAAATGTTTCCTCGGTTCTGATAAAGTAGAGTTTTTACAGGTAGGATAATTCAATAGGCGATTACAAGACACGTGGAACCCCCAAGCTTTACGAACTTCTATTTCGCAAGGAACCCAGAGAGTTTACAGAATCCGACCTGCTGGAATACAAGACATTTATCGAACTCACGCACGAGTTTTACCAAGATAACAATCCCGAGACTTGTGCTTATAAGGACCAAGATCACGAAAAAATCGACATTCTCGCAGACCTCTTCAATGGCCTAGCACTGAAATCTGGGGATGGTCTGAAGAAGACAGACCGTGACAAGAACATCGACTACATATTTTGGGACGACCCGAAAGAACTGGTGGATAGACAATGGCTACTGGTCGCTTCGCAAAGGGTTGGAAATTACTCGCATGCCAGCCAGATTATATCCATCATCGAAGAAATAAGGAGGGAGACTACATACGATGAGTCGGATGGGAATCGCCCACGAACTGCATGCGATTGCTAGGTGCAACTACTGCCGTCGCAAGGTCATGATTTGTGGCATGAACGACCTGTTTCAAGCCGACCTCGTCGAGATGGTATCATATGCTCGGGTCAACAGGGGCTACAAATACATGTTGACAGACATCGATGCCTATAGAATATTCGCCTGGGCCAGGCTGGTAAAGTTGAAGAATGAACGTGACCTCACTGAGGCCATCGCGGATGTGTTGCGCGAATGGTCGCATCCCGACCAATTTGCAAACGTACCAGGGCAAGGAATTCTACAATGCAAAGTTCAAGGCCCTGATGAAAATGTATGGCATAAATCATTATTCCATGAACAAGCAATCTCAAAGCATTTATCGTCGAGAGGTTGAACAGGACTCTGAAGCGCAAGATGTGAAAGCATTTTGGGGTGAATGGCAGTTACAAGTGGCTTGGGCTACTGCCGAAACTCGTTGGCGAGTATAATTCTACCGTTGATTCTACCACTCACATGAATCATGAAGATGTCAAGGACGACTCCCTAATTCGGACCGTGTATGCCATTCCGAAGAGGAAGGGCCCACACAAGCCTAAAGCCAAAATCAAGCGGCCTGGTACGCATATCCAGACAGAAAGCCGTCTTCGAGGAAGGGATCGTAGCGAACTGGAGCCCCGAACTCCTTCGTGTGTGCTACGTATACGCAACTATGCTCCGAGGACCTACTACTGTATTTCGAATATCTGAACAACGTACCCATCCATGGTGGTTTGTACACAGAGAAGATCCAGCCGACGAAGTTTCCAGATGTGCAATTTGTGGAAAATGTGCTGAAACGACATAACAGAAGCGCGTATGTTAAGTTATGGGGTTTCCCTGCCCACTACAATTCCTGGGTCGCTGAAGCGGATATCGACAGGTGAACTCGGCGTGGAAAAGGTCGATGTATATATAAAGACTTTTATTCAAGGGCTTATGTGTTTCTTCGTGTAATTTTAAATAATTAAAAAAAAAANGTCGATGTATATATAAAGACTTTTATTCAAGGGCTTATGTGTTTCTTCGTGTAATTTTAAATAATTAAAAAAAAAAAGTAGTTTTTTATTTATTTCTTAAAAGATTGACCATAACAATTAAAAATATTATCATTAAATACTTTACGTTTGTAGTCGCCATAAAATGTTGCGGGTAAAGCATAGTAATGGAAAAAAAGTTGCATACTTTACAAAATGTGAGATAAGAAAATGAAATGAAGACCTCCGAAAAAAACCGCTCAAGCACAGACACATATCCACGACGACCCCCACCAAGTATCATGTCCCCTGTATGCTGTGGAGGGGAGTCAATTCGAAACTGCTAAGAATGATAACATTTTTAACTACTGNGAGTATCATGTCCCCTGTATGCTGTGGAGGGGAGTCAATTCGAAACTGCTAAGAATGATAACATTTTTAACTACTGCACTGTATTCCTGAAAACTATTTTTTGATAGCAGTGTGTTCCCTACAATTCTTTTTTTACTGTGTTCTGCACACAAATTATAACAAAACTTTGCTCTGCAGTAATGCAAACATAATGTGTGCGTTCATGCGGTAGACATATTTGTACGAACACCTTTTGCCTACAAAACTTAAGTTGCTTTCAACTGACCACCTTTATTTATATTAACCAATCTCTTAATTTATATAACATATTAGTATCTATAATTTTTTGTGCCTCAGAAAGGCAAATGCGTCACAGGTACTGCATGATATGTGTCTGCTCACAAATACGCGATCTGGTTAAGAGAGAGGAAACACGGTAATAATATTACATACAAAGTAGTCACGGATTTTTTTTTTCGCGGCTAGCTACCCAACTGCAATCAAATGTTGGGCGAATATTGTATGTCTATCTTAAAACGAAGTTTAATGCGCGCGTGTGTCTACAATGTCGAACCCGCATCGCTGTGGGTACAAAGCCGCGAACTTTGACACCTATGTGTACGTGTGTGTGTGCGCGTGTGCATGTATTATTACCTTTCGTTTCCTGCATACGCCTAGGGTTACGGGTCGCTGAAATTGCCGGCCCTGTGTTGGGAGGGGGGAGTTGAACGAGGCCGCCAGCCACGCCTTGACGTCATCCAAGATGGCGGACAGCACCACGGCCGACAGCCGTTGACACGGAAGGAAAATAACCCTACTGCTAATGACGTTGCCGAATTAATTTTTAAAGTGAGTTTTTGGCAAGTAAGTAACGAATGCAGGCTACGAACAAGGTAATATTTGATTGATGTTTGTTATTCTTCCAATGTGTACCAAATGAATAGTGTTTATCAGATTTCGAGTTATTCGTGTTAAGTAAACACTCGAAGTTTAAAGAAAAAAATTATTAATAGAATTGTTTCTAGCATTTTTGAATACATGCACAGTACAATAATCATGTTTCCCAATGTTAATCTCAGAAACAAGAATTTTTATTAACGTAATAGAACATGCACTCTTTGAGAGCTTAAATGTGCGTATGCTGATGTACTTATAAAATAACAAGAATATTTCCTATCCATTTACAAAGAATGTTTAAGTATGTTGCAGCAAAAAACAGCACACATGTATGCAATGCAAACCATACGCGTGATAGAAAAATTATTTGGAGGAAACAAATACGGTTATATAGGCTGAGTATAAAATAACACCCCAACTTTGAAGGTCTATAATATCAAAACCAAACAACCTACGACCTTTATTGACCAATCAAATGAACTGTGGAACCGTGAAGTTTGTTTACTACACATTCATAAATATTCAATGTGACCACCATGAGTGGCCCGAACGACATATACGCGATAATAAAACTCGTTCCACGCTCTTGTCAGCATGCCCGGTGTTACGGTTTTGATGACATCCGTAATTCTCGTTTTGGGGTCGTCAATGTTAGCCAGCAATGGTGGACTAAACACTCGATCCCTTATGTAACTCCATAGAAAAACATTGCACGGGGTAATATACGGGCTTCTTGGGGGCCAGTGATGAAGAGCCTGGTCACCAGCTGCTTCTCGACCAATCCAGCGTTGCGGCAACGNCGGGCTTCTTGGGGGCCAGTGATGAAGAGCCTGGTCACCAGCTGCTTCTCGACCAATCCAGCGTTGCGGCAACGTCATTCAGGTATCTGCGAACAGCTAGGTGCCAACAGGATGGCGCACTATAAAGGAAACATCAGACCGTCCCTTTCACATTGACGTGTCGAATACGAGCTCGCTTCCCCCTCACCACCTCAAACCGAGAGTTACGAACGCCACCCAAACCGTAACACCGGACAAGCTGACAATAGCATGGAACGAGTTTGATTATCGCGTAGATGTCGCTGGAGCCGCTCATGGTGGTCACATTGAACATTTATGAATGTATGGTAAACAAACTTCACGGTTCCACAGTTCATTTGATNGTCACATTGAACATTTATGAATGTATGGTAAACAAACTTCACGGTTCCACAGTTCATTTGATTGGTCAATCAAGGTCGTAGGTTGTTTGGTTTTGATACTATAGACCTTAAAATCTGGGGTATTCTTTTATACTCACGCTGTACTATAATTTAAAAGAATACAATTTATCATACAACACACAGTTAGTCATTTTTTGAGATCAAACCTAGAATTATTTCGAAAATATAGTAAATTCTCAGGTCCACGGTTTAAACCCACGCTCTCCTTCGGGAATTAGAACTTAAATGTGGCTCCTTAAACCGCTCGGCCAACCTGACTTTGCTTATAAATGCTTCCTGAATAAACATGAAATATTACATTTCATTTAGAATACACACACCACTCCGCTTTTAAAATTTCATATCATAATCACATTTTTGCCTTTCGTGTATGTAAGAGATACTAACACAGACAAGAAGCCAAATATGATAAAATTGGAAGAAACGCCCTAATCGGCAATGATAAAACTACTGAATGGAATTAAGAAATTCCTTCACTTAAAATTGTGAATACATTTTTTTTGTTTATACATTTTTCAATGTGGCACTATGCGTCATACTATTATTTCGAGTAGCTATAACTCGATGTTGCGATTAAATTGCAAAATCAAGAGTATCATGAATGATTCACTGGGCTGGGGGCATCGTCAAAATGTGTTATTCATAACCATTACTAATATTCGGGAAAAATTAGGAGGGTGCTATACTTTTGAGACCATCATTTATTAAACTTCTCGAGGCCATGGCACATTTCGTTTTGCATTGAAAGCGAAAAATATCTAAAATCAGTGTTATGTGAATAACATTTTTCCGTGCGATTTTCTATGCGCATCAAAATTCTATGCCCCAATAAATATCGATCCAAGAAATCAATCAACTAGGTGAAATCAGAACACAGAATTCTATGTTTTTGGCGGGANGCCCCAATAAATATCGATCCAAGAAATCAATCAACTAGGTGAAATCAGAACACAGAATTCTATGTTTTTGGCGGGAAATTGTTCTTTACAAGGAATGTGTATGCACACGTTAATGAATATATTTAATAACTTAGTTAACAACAAGTTTCTCCGCTAAAAAAAATGTTTGCTTTGAAAAATAATCTGCGTATTTATGGTTGTGTTATACGAGGCTATGCCAGGAAGAAAAACCAACAGGAAAGTCTTGTTGTGAGTTTTAATTGCCTGGATTTAAGAATTATCAGGTGAACTGTAAATCGTATATCCAGAAGATTAAGGTTCATGTACTGTACGAGAACTGCGGTAAATCCACAACACTTAATTCGCATANGAATCGTATATCCAGAAGATTAAGGTTCATGTACTGTACGAGAACTGCGGTAAATCCACAACACTTAATTCGCATAAGAGGGGCCGCGGTGGTGAAGTGGTCAGAATACTCGTTTCCCACTTAGGCGAACCGTGTTCGATTTCCGGCGGGGTCACTCCCGGATTTTCGCACGTGGGAATCGTGCCGGACGATGCCGTTGGTTGGCGGGTTTTCTCAGGAACCTCCAATTTACCCGCCCTGGCATTCCGACACTGCTCCATTTCCACCTCACTTCACCCTCATGAGCTCTCAAGTCGTCGATCTTCAAAGCCAGCCGAATATCTCCATTCATCAATTAAGGCTGTTGCATTATTTGAAAGCAGTGAGAATTTGGCAAAGGGAAACACGTGTTAATGAAAATATGATTTTTTGTGTTCCTAAACCAAAAACTTTATAATTAAATTTAAAATTACTAAAAAACAAATTGTTATATTTGCGTTAATAAAGAGCTTGAGAGTATCTTTTCTCACACTTCAGTTTTTGTTTCAAGTTTATATCTTAAAATCGGCTTCAAAAACTGAATTTCATTAACACGTATTTACCTACACCAAAATCTCAATGCTTTAAAACTAGGCAACAGCCTTAATTCGCTTATTACATATATTTATAAAAAATATATGGAACATACATTTGGGCAGGGACAGCATGTTGCCTCCAGTTCCAAAAGCTTGGGATGTCGGAGAGAGTGGTCGGTGACTGTAGGCTATACTGAGTTCGTAACAACGGTAAAGTGATCACTTTTGAAGCCCTGGTTACTTTTTCCTTCAAGCGATTTTTTTATCCTTTAGCCAAATTTTTAAATACGTATTGCCATGAAAGTAATAAATACAATGTGTATATTCCACCGCACTCGGAAGTTACCGTCTAAGGCTAAAATAAAATAATTTTTTTGACTTTGGTTCCAAATGAGAGGGCTTGGGCTGCACGTGAGAGGCCTGCACGTTCGACTGGAGGGCACATGAGGTAAGGTAACAGACGCCAGGTGGATGCGTCACAGGTAATCCGCCGTGCCAAGGTCGCCCGGTGAGCAGGAAAACTCGCCACAGAGAGAGAGCGCCTCGCCGACAACACGAGGACGTGACTTCGCCACGGCCGACCGCGCAAACAGCTGGGGGTCTTCCCCTGGTGGCACGCAACCAGCGCCGTAAACAACGCTCAGGGCTGTTGTTTCCAAAACAGGAAAAAATACTTCTTTATTTAAATTTAGTGAGTGAGCGAAGAGATTTGGGCGGCTCTTAACAACGAGATCTTGAGAGCCGGCGAGGGTGAAGTGAGGCGAGTATAGAGCAGCAACGGAACGAAGGGGCGAGGGAAACGGGAGATCCACGAGAAATTCCGCTGACTAGTGGCATCGTCCGGCACGATTCCCACTTGCGAAAATCTGGAATGAGCCGGCTGGGGATTGAACCCCGGTGCGCCTTCGTGGAAGGCGAGCAGTCTAGCCGCTCAGCCACCGCAGCCTCACGTTTTAAATTTAGTACGTAAGTTATGCGGCAAGACGAGCACCTTTTACCAGAAAGGCCTTACAAAATTTAAAAAAGTATATTTATTAGATTTATTGGCATTCAATCGATTTGATATTATGCAATACAAAATACAGGATGAGTATAAAAGAATACCCCAAATTTTAAGGTCTATAATATCAAAACCAAACAACCTACAACCTTGNAAATACAGGATGAGTATAAAAGAATACCCCAAATTTTAAGGTCTATAATATCAAAACCAAACAACCTACAACCTTGGTTTACCAATCAAAAAACCGTGGAACTGTGAAGTTTGTTTACAATACATTCATGAATGTTCGATGTGGCCACCACGAGCAGCCTGAACGACATCTACGCGAAAATCAAACTCGTTCCACACTCTTGTCAGCATGTCGGGTGTTACGGTTTGGATGGCGTCCGTAATTATCGTTTGGAGGTCGTCAATGTTAGCCGGCAATGGTGGACGAAACACTTGATCATTTATGTACCCCCATAGAAAAAAATCGCATGGGGTAAGATCCGGGCTTCTTGTAGGCCAGTGAAGAAGAGCCTGGTCACCCGCTGCTCCTCGACCAATCCAGCGTTGCGGCAAAGGTTCGTTCTGGTATCCGTGAACAGCTAGGTGCCAATGGGTGGCGCACCATATAGGAAACATCAGACCGTCCCCTTCACACTGACGTGTCGAATGCGAGCTCACTTCCCCCTCACCACCTCAAACCAAGAGTTATGTGAACGCCATTCAAACCGTAACACCAGACATGCTGACAAGAGCGTGGAACGAGTTTGATTATCGCGTAGATGTCGTTCGGGCCGCTCATGGTGGTCACATTGAACATTTATGAAGGTATGGTAAACAAACTTCATGGTACACAGTTCATTTGATTGGCCATTCAAGGTTGTAGGTTGTTTGGTTTTGATATTATAGACTTTCAAAGTTGGGGTATTCTTTTATACTCACCCTGTAAAGTTACGATATGTTTTTACCCCTGTTATATTTGTATTTATTTTTTTTATGTACTTGTTAGTAATACGACCAAATTTCACTGCCTAGGGATTAACCATTCCCGAAAAGTTCAAATTTTTCGTTTAAGATTTTTGCGCCGAAAACGAACAGCATATTTCATTAGTTATAAAACAAAAATTATAAACGTTAATGTAATAATAACGAGCGTGTTAGCAAACCAAATCTGTCTCCTCCACGAATATACTTGGTTTATGACTGTCCGAACTGTCATTCCGACGCACTGTGTGCAGAAAGTCAGGCTTGTAGGCGCTTCGCTGTGGCCCGGCGTACTTCCGAGAAACCCGTCTAGCGACAGTCGTGGACCGAGTAGCAGCGATCAGTGAGCTGACGCCCCACACAGCATCTCTCTGAACTACATGGTCGTCCGTCAGGCTCCGTCACATCTTTGTTCGTTTTAACTATACTATTCGTATACTTACTCTTAAGGGCGTTGGCCACGAAAAAAATCTGTTAATTTGTATTTGTATAGCATACTGTTTCAATATGTAGACATTATCTCCAACTACATTTTCCCTCGGGAAAAATTTATTTTGATCCCATGGTTTTTGCAAAATGACCGGTCAAAAATCAAAATTATTCTGTTTTTGTAATGTGCTAATGAAATTATAACAAACTATTTACAGAAAATTTAAGAAGGGAAACTTAAAGCTCTTGTCTTCATTCGATTTAAGGAATGCTAAGCAAAAGTTACTCTGCAAATATTCAGGGGGAGCCACAAATAAAAACAAGAAGTTACGAATATAACTAAGGAGCCTATTTTCCTCTAAATTGATGCAAGTAATTTAGCTGAAGTTTTAAAAATGTTAGATTGTAGTTGGGTCTTTTCGTCTCGTGGACAGAGATATCATTTGAGATGGAGCCAGAAACAAATGCAATGCTAGTGAAATTATTGCAAATACACGAGTGCCTTACCCGGGACTCGAACCCAGAATGCCTAGTATCTTAAACTGACGTGTAACCAACTGCCTAACGCTTGTAGGATTCGTAGCATCAACTTCGGTTGTGATCAGCCTAAAGTTTGGATAGACTGGGGTAAGGAACCTTAAATATTTACAGGGACGTTATTTTGAAAGCAAGTGCGTGATTTACTTAACTCGTGTAAGATTACATGGCCTACCGTAGCACTATGTGGCGCAGAGTTGGATGAAAATATGTTTACTTTTTTCCGAGATATGGCACGAAAGCTTTTTTCTTATCTTGCACTATCGTAAAAAAGGCCTAAAACAAACTCTGTTTAGGCATATCATATGTCAACATAGAAAGTTTGGTTGAATTTTGTCACAATATTTAATACTAGAGAACTGACCCGGCTTCACCTGGTAACAATTTTACGACTTGATTACAAACGGTTCCACATTTCTCTACTATCCTTGCTATAAATAAAAATTTATTACATATTGAAACTTTCCTCAAAAAATTCTCCAAATGATGTTGAAAAGTAGTTTAGAAGTACTAAGCGAATAAATACACAGACAGATGCGGATAAGCGACTTTCCTTTATACTATTTAGAGATATATTACAAACTCATCTAAATGATTTATATTGCAACCATTAAAAAATATAACCCACTTAAATTATGTAAGTTTGCGTGTCATACTGCAGTACTTCTTGTGTGAAAAATTCGGTGGGTGTCGATTGATTGATTCCCGAGATATGGCATAAATGTTACGTTTTGTCACCTGACACTTTCTTACAAGAAGGTGCCACAAGAATATCTCTGTAGGCATAATTTATGCTCGCAATGGATACTCTCGGCATACAATGTTTAATAGAAATTGGTTAAATTGCTTTATAGGTGTGAAAAATTCGTCTTAATTATTTATATGGCAGTCTTTCTGTAAATGTTGGCAGACAAACCTAAAATAATTAGTTTTTCGTAGCCTACTGAAGCACTACTTGTGAGCAAAACTCGGTGAAAATCTGTTGATTTATCATTGACGTATGACATAAAGCGCCATATTCGTATGTGACGCTGTCTTCATTACTAGGGAGCAAACATGTTCTGCATATATTAGCACATTATATGTTTGCCATAGCTACTGCTACGTATTAAGTTTGGTTGAAATTATTTGGGACATATGACAAACTAATCAAAAATATTCAAATGGCTGTTATTTCAAAATGTGCGACTACCTCCTTAAGTCACATAAATTGAGATGTAGGCCTACGTGTACAAAAGTGTCATGTTGCCTGAATTCTGTGGGTACAAGTTAACTTTTTTTCCCGATATAAGCTTAATTTTTCATTTGTTTATTTGTTAGGCCTAGTTCATATGAAGCTTGCGTAGATACTGCCAGTATTCAAAGTTAAGTTTAAATTGGTGGCATTGTTTCGTAGTGTAATATGCTAAAATGTTTATATTGCTGCTGTTTTGAAAGCACGTATCCAGACATCTTAAAACCTCACTTTACATGGCCTACCACATTACTTTGTGTTTGTAACTTGGGTAGGAATCGGTTGGTTGTTTCGTGAGATGTAGCCTAACAAAACTTTATTTATTCATGTTGCGCTATCTTGAAAAATGGCAGGCAAAAGTGGTTCTGTGTAGACACATTTTATGGTTGTAATGTATAAATTCACCTTAAAAGTTTTAGTCGAAATTGGTTGGTGTTAAATAAATCGAAAATATACCTAAAATATGCACATATCCGCCATTTTAAAAATAAGTGCATGCTACATTTTAGACTAATATAATAACATAGCCTGCACTAGTTTTACTTAGACGTAAAGTCATACAAATCGGTTTGGTAGTCTCTAAAATATAACAAAAAAATCTTTATTTTACTATCTTCCAAAATGGCAGACAAATAACGATATCTTTATTTAAATTCAATGCTTGCACCATGCACTGCCAAAGTACCAAATTTAGTTAAAATCGGACAAATCATTTCCAATATATACAGATAGCATAAATTTTAAAAAGTGCCACCATTTTGAAAATAAGCACCACACTTGATCTTAAACTATAAAAGTTGGATGTACTTATTAAATACTACATGTGGACCAAGTTTGGTGAAATTCGGTTAGCGTGTTTAAAAGTTGAAAAGGGGAGACATACATTCCAGGCAGACATTCAGGTGATTACCTAAGTCTGTCTTTCTCTCGGAAAGTAGCCTAAAAAAAAGCAAGTATTTCCTTATTTTCAGTAATTTTTTTAAACTGCAAAAATGTTTCCTTGTTTGATTTTATAGACGTTTTAAGTCGCTATTGCCATATTTTTTCAGTGGGAATTATCTCATTTATCTTCTATGTTAGTTTTCATTATTTGTACATGTTAAGAAAAATAAATTAGTGATTTTTGACAGACATGTATTTATATGCCTAAAATGTAAGATCAAATTTTTTTGACAAGATAGAGTAATCTCGGATAAAATCTAAAAGTATAACAGTATAAAGCACAAGTATAAAATAAATTTTTTTATTGGCCAACGCCCTTGGGAGTTATACGAACACAGTTTATTCGTGGTTTCTTCTCACAACTTTGAAAAATTACCCCATGCATAAAGTATTTGGTTGTTTTCTAAATATGCAGTGTGTCACAAGCGTTTTACACGTGGGTTGACATAAAAGTATCTTACATTTAAATAAATTGAACGTTAATTTATATTTTATCTGTCAATTATAGTATTTAATTTATAATTAATATAAATAAAAACAGTGAGAATATCAGAGTGTTGGTAATGACTGGTAATAAATAGTTCTTTCCCAGAATATTATTAAACTAAGTGCGCACGAATCCGGCTCGTAGTCCCTTTAATGTAATTTTCTGTAGTGATTAAGCTTTGTTTACACGAGGCGGAGGAATATCCTGGAAGTATAATTTCAGCAGGGCTTCAGAAAAGTTGGAAGTATCTGTGAATGGACAATAGTTTAAAGATTGCGAAAACATTTAAAACCGTGATTTTATTCATTTATTGAAGTAGTGCAGGCAATTATTCTGGCAATTATTCATTTAGCCTCAAAAACACTAAAATTGTGATTTTTCCATGCCATTGTGCAAAAATAAGCGGTCTTAATTTTTTTTCATGCGAGGGAATAATGCTTATAAGTAATGTCAACAAGTTGATCAATATTTTGTACAAATACAAAATAACGAAATTTTTGATGAGCTGCATTTTTGGGAATTCTGCCCACAAAGTCTACAGCCACGGAATTTGAAAGGAGAATTAATGTTAAAGAAATTCGTCACAATGAATCTTTTTTAAAGTAACTGTTTTAAACCAAACAATACACAGCGCAACTTTTTCAGAAAATACTACAGCGTTAAGAAATTAAAAAAAACATATATTATTCATTCAAAATTTATTTGTAAAACCTAAATTTTGAAGTTAAATTTTGGAAAACAATTATCAAACACAGAAGTGGCAAGATTTGTTAACGTGCCACTACTCAATAACCAACGTCATATTGAATAATTTTTGCTTCAAATGGTTATATGTAAAACTGATGCATTGAGAAGTAATTTCTTTCACGTTGAGTCCACATTTAAACTCCTTGGCTGTAGACTTGGTGGGCAGCGCCTTTAAGGACCCAGCGGCAAATTAACTTCTTGGACCCTCTTTCCTAATTTCATGAGTGACTTTTCGAATCCTTTACACTCCTTCTAGAAAAGGAATCTCGAAGTCCATGTACTTTCAGGTATTTTTATACATTGTTATGCGAATAGCAAGACTAGCACATAACTTTTAATGCAGATTTTAGCGGAATGATTCTGTTAGTTTCTCCCAAGCCAATGAAGGGGCCACGGTGGTGAAGTGGTTATACTACACGCAATTCCCGGTGGGGTCGCTCCCGTATTTTCGCATGTGGCAATCGTGCTGGTTTTCTCGGGTATCTCCAGTTTCTCCCGCCCTTACATCCCGGCGCTGCTCAATACTCACCTCTCTTTATCCTCATTGGTTCTCAAGTCCAAAATCTCTTCACTCTTCCCCGCAAGGAACATTGAACAGTAAAACACTTGCAACACATACTTTTAGACCGAAAATTGGCAGGGGAATTTGCCTTAACGCCCCCCTCCCCACCCCGGGCACAACACACACCACACGCCAATACTTCCAACCATCTTTCACAATGGGCCTGGCTACGTGGCAAAAAAAATATCTCTCTTTCTCTCCGTCTGTCGCTCCCTGTCTCCCCCTTCTCTCTCTCTCTCTCTCTCTCTCTCTCTTTCTCTACCCAGATAGCTGCCAGCTCGGCGTAAATTTAGCATGTTTTCCAAACAACCTTTCATCGAAAACAGTGACCGGCATGCACCTAATACAGTCAGTTTCATTTACGAAGGCTGGAATCTCGACAGTCAGTGTGTGGTACATGACACAAAACGATATTAAAAACAAACCATGTATAAAACCCTACATAATGTGACGCACGAACGAAAAGAAAGTGTATATTATGGTGGCTATTCTGAGGGCCGTGCCCACACGCAACAGACCACAGTGAAATACGCAGATAGGAAACGACAAATTAAAGTATTAAATTTTTCGTGGTCACAAAATATTTGTTGTTAGTATTACACAACTAATCTTCCTACCATAATAGTAATGTGTATGTGTTTAAAATGGAATGGAACTCAAATTTCCATAATGTAACAATTTTTAAAGAAAAAAAAACGTTTATCTATAAAGACCATAAAATTTGTTCTGCAATGAAATGACGAATGGATCAGCTGATGACAGCATGTAAAAAATATATACATCTACTACTTAATATACCAGCTGATGGTGGAGGGATACATAAGTGAAAAATAAACACAACATTTCCGAACTGTCAAAGTATTGCCGCAATAGCTGAGACGTACTGTAAAGTTGACAAGGATATAAATTTGTGGACACAAAAATTTATTGCATTAATTCCTATTCGTTTAATACACGTATGAATAATAAGTATGTTGTTAACATATCTATATCCCCAAAATCTGACTATTACACTTGATCGATTTTGGAATGAGGTAATCGGGCCAATTCCAATATCAATTTTACATGTGACAGAGGGATACAAAATTGAGAGAAAATGTTTTACAAGCAGGGATTTCAAAATTCCTTAGTTCAATACGGAAACCTTATTTTGTCGTTCGTTTGCCCCACCGATCACTTTGTCCCACCGATCACTTTACGCCACCACCTTAGCACGCACTCGCAGACGCACAGTCACCACACGCACTTTTGTTAATAAAATGGTCCGGTGAGCTGAATTTGTTTACTGAACTGGTAAGTAAGTTTTGTAATCTGCGTTTCACCTTTCTGAAATTGTGAGCTTAAACATTTTCAATGCCCACAGATTACTCGGTCAATTTTTGAAGTTAAACTTATTTTGGCGCGTTGAGAGTAAAAGTTGCGCGCTCACAGTATAACGAAATTCGACAGTGAACGCGGTAGGGTTTTGATCCAACACTGAAATACAAATTGTTATATTTGCCTAGCAACAGAGTTTAAGAGTATTATTTCTCACACTTAGGTTTTTGAAGTTATACTTATTTTTGGGCGTGTCTTTCTTCGGTCATGTTATAGTTTTCCTACTTACAAAAATTATTTGCATGCGTAATAAGCTTTTATTTTAGTCACGCCAAAGAAGTATATCTTCTAACGCGCGTACATAAGTACACGCACCCATGTTTATTTTGATTAATTTCTCTGTGGGCAGATATGACGTAATGTCTCGTCAACCACGGTGTCGTCGGAAATAATGGAGCGAGCTACTTGGACAAGCAAGAGCGGGGAAGATATTGGCCTTGACCCGTGTGGATGAACCATCCCAGCACTTGCCTGAAGTGATTCCGGGAAGACCATGGAAAACCGGAGAGGTGTTGAATCTGGCTTCTCCCTAGTGTTTGTCCAATGACTCACCGCCGCCACTCCGCCTCGCTGAATATTTACTCAATATAAACAGTTTCAAGGACTATGTGATTAGAGAAGAATGATGTTTAAGCTTTAACTGATCTTACTGAGAGAACCTTTTAGCTTCTTCACAGTAATTTTGACCTACGCTATTTGTTTGGTTAAAATATGAAATGGGATATTTCAAACTTTTGCGTACCATCCTTGTTATAACCATTTCAGAATGTAAAACTGCATGTGGCATCATTGGAAAAATAAATAAATATTTTTACAGTGTGTTCTGTTAGTATTGGCCCTGCTAAATATTTTTTTGGTGAACGAAACATATTTTATCACCACTAAACATTTGTGACCTATAAAAATTACGTGTTCACCAGAAAAAGTTTGGCGCGGTGAATACCAACAAAACACTTTTTGGCTGCTACAAACACTTTTTTTTTCCATTGTAAGTCCACGGGATTTACTGAGAGGATTTAAGTGAGTTTCAATAAGTCATTTCTAGTTTACGTTTATTTATATCCTAGAACGTTCTCTCACACGACGAACGAAAAAATTTAACGCAAGTGGGGTATCGATTGTATATACGAACCATTTTAAACAAGGACTTTAAGTTCCTGAATTCCACATATGGTAGGCTCAGACAATTATTTCCAATGAATTCTTAGTTGTTATGAGTTAATAGTTTGCGTGAAGATCTGTGGATAAACCTTTGACTAAAGAATTGGAGAGGACTATGTCTTTACATTTGTTTTAAGCACTTTAATTTATTGTACTGGCTTTCAAATAAGCTACCCATTGGCTCCAACAATGAAACTGAATAACGTAGTCTAAAATAACCAAAGTGTGCGAGCGAGCGTGGTAGCTGAGTGATAACACAGTTTAATCGCCTCCGGAAAGATCCTGATTCTATTCCCTGTCCAGCCATTTCTATTTCGGTTTTCCGTAGTTTCCCTATACGAATCCAAGGTTATCGACAGGATGGTTTCTTAACACAGGCCATGGCGACTTCATTTTTCCTGTCCTGATTGACGGAGCTACTGGTTCTGCCTGTAAAGACGTATTGCCAACAATATTCTGAACCACGACCACTACCGAGTTGTAGGAGAAAAAATGTTTTCATTTATTCCCGTAGAAGGGACACTAATAGAACCAGCAGGTATACGGAAGGTTCACGTTAATAAGGCGCACCAGCATTGGCCTGAGTGGGGCTTCAATGCCGCTTGGGAAAAGTCCTGTCTTTGCTGTCGTCCTTAATAAAACTCAGGTCATCGCAATTTCAAGGCAAACACACGAACGCACAAAAAATATTGGGAGTTTTTAAGTACACATATCATGTTCCAAAATAACAGAGATTATGCTGGAAAATAATCAGCTAAATTGAAAGTGCCCCTCTTAAAAAAAAAAGTAATAGAGATAAACAATCTGATGTGTTTGGCTGCTCTCTGTTTCCAACGCAAATGCTCGTAGTCAATCCAACGTGTACTGGCAGTTCTGGAACAACCCATGCACGTCAGAATGAATTGAATTTTTATTATAGCTGAATGTACTACGGAGACACTTGACGTGCGAATGGCTTTCCACGCGGTACTTCCTGTTGTTAGGAGGAGCGTGTGTGTGGTCAGCATAATGCTCCAAGAACTTGAAGGGTTCACAAACTCAACGTCATGATTGCTTTCACGATTCCATTCTGCTGTGGCCTTCATTGAGCGTTGCACTTTAAAATCGAAGCAGTTAAAACTCTCAAAATCAGCTAATTGTACTGCAGATCTGCTGAAACTGCTCCACTCGAATCAGTGAAATTATACTGATCCTGTAATTTAGTGGTATTCACTGCTTAAACAATTATATCTACTGATTCCTAGTTAATTGCACTGGCCTGGCAGTAAAATCTCAGTACATTCCACCGATTTGCAAGTATACAGGAGATCATTAACTGAATATTCAGTAAATTAATTCTTCGGATTTAAATCACTGATTCAAATTCAGAATGCAATAATAAAATTTTAAAATGCGTCAACAGAATTTGCTAATAAAAATGTTTGTTGTCAGTGAAATTCTATGAAATTGTAAAAAGAAAAATGAAAATTTGGCTTGTTCATTGGCATAAGCATTCCCTCATCAGAACCAATGTTATGTTGTTTACAACAGAAATTGTTCTCTGTCCTCGGTCGAGTATGGTTGGGTATAAGTCAAAAAATATTTAACAGTTTTTATTATGTCACACGAAGGACATCGCCAAGTGCTGTTTACTACACTAACAACCACACTCGTGTTGGGTTTACCTTGATTTTGAAAATGTTTTTGACATTTCTAACGTTCAGTAAATGCCCACTCCACATGCGTTTATCATCGGCTCTCGAAACCACACTGTTAAGAGACTCTCAAATCTCTCCACTCCACATGCGTTTATCATCGGCTCTCGAAACCACACTGTTAAGAGACTCTCAAATCTCTCCACTTCACTTGCGTTTATCGCAAAGGATACACTTCTCATGATATATCACGATATTGTGCAACCAAATTAACGAACGACCCCGTGAGGGGAAGGCGCAGCTCTCCCACTCCTCGCGTGACGCGCAGCGGGGAAGACAGGTACACTCGGTAGAAAATACTACGGACCGTCTGCGACACATTCGGCAATGTCAAAAACGGTAGTGTGGTTTCCCTATCGTTTACCGTATGGCATACGAAGTTTCAGTGGTATATTGCTCCCCGAGTGTACAGATACATCACGGTGACAGTTGTTATAATGTGTGTTCGAGGCGAAGGAGAATATTATATCAGAAGACCGGTTCAAATTTTCAATGAGTAAATATAGATTTGTTGGAGTGGCATGAAAACATCTGCCTGGTGCTAAGTAATAAATATCCAACGTGAGAGGACAAGCTATAAATCTAAAGCATCATCAATAATATGCACAGTAAACATTAATTTGAATTCATTTAACGGACTTACAAACATTATTTTGTATTAGCAATAAATTACGTTTAAAGTATACATAATATATATATTTTTTAACCACTGTTATGTATTATTTTCAAATTATGCTATTTTAAAATGCATAAACTGCCATGCATGCAAATACGATTTAAAACATTTCTCTGAAAATGGCACAAAAATCTCGTAAGGCTAAAATAATTGATAGGAGCAAATCTGGAAC
The DNA here is from genome assembly GCA_002778355.1 of Clitarchus hookeri. NCBI lineage: Eukaryota > Metazoa > Arthropoda > Insecta > Phasmatodea > Phasmatidae > Clitarchus > Clitarchus hookeri. The sequence continues at coordinate 451,345 of NQII01000972.1, read as the reverse complement.
AACAGAAACATTTCCAGTATTTTTCTAAATACCGTTTATAGCCTTGTCTGTCAACACTTTTATCTGGTCGGGTCTTTACGATACATGTTTACCAGCTACGTGACAGTGTTCCAGATGTGTTCTAAGGCATTCAAATTACAGTGATATTGTGGCAGCCTGGCTACTTCGTAGCCGCTTCAAGACATTCGTCTACACAATATTTGGGAGCTGGGCATTGACATTTAACAACGCAAAGTAGTTCCGCTTTGGAAATTTCTTCTTAAGCAATATTGTTTACCTTATGCCATTCTTGTATTTATTTTCTGCGGACATAAAAGTTTTGAATTGTGAATCGAACAACGCACAAATCAAAGTAATCCCAAACCTTTTTCTGTTACCTACTCGTCTTTCGTTTTTCCCCCCCTGGTGTACATACTTTTTTATGTGTTTGTTTTCATACATTCATTTCCTTATGTATTTTACATATTTTCGCCACCGATTTTCCTATCGCAGCTACTGCNGTGTTTGTTTTCATACATTCATTTCCTTATGTATTTTACATATTTTCGCCACCGATTTTCCTATCGCAGCTACTGCTCGTTTTGTGGAATTTTAAATAAGATAAGTATGTCTTCCGGAAATTTTCTCGTTATCAAAAAGTGCAATTACGTTGCCAGGTATTTCTCACAAACTTCACAGTGATATAATTGGGTTTTTTTTTATTCGAACATGCCGTGACTTATTCTTTAGTTGATACCTCCCCGCAAGACTGACGTGTTCGCTTTACATGCGCGCAGACTATAGAGTAGGTATGAGTGACACTGTTGTTCCCCTGTGATTGGCTCACTAGACCTCCACCGCCGCTGTCCTACCGCATTGAGCACGATCAAAACCCAAGGCCGTATTCTTTCCAGATATTTTGTTGAAGTTGTCGAGTTATACGATCGGGTGGGGTCAGTTGAATTAAGGAGTTAACAGATTATAGTATACTTGCAGTACTTTCGCACTTTTAAAATTAAAACCTTTGAGAAATCATCCCATGTATGACGTATTAAGTTATTAAAGNCTTGCAGTACTTTCGCACTTTTAAAATTAAAACCTTTGAGAAATCATCCCATGTATGACGTATTAAGTTATTAAAGACCTTTTATTCATGTTTTACACACCTCTAAACAAAAAATCATTATTTTGTTTGTGAAATTGAAGTTTTGATGACGTTTTATCAACTAATTATTATATTTCATTTATAATTGATATTAAATTAACAAAGAGCAAATAGTCGCGTGTTCGTAATACCTGGTAAGAAATAATACATATGAAAAATACACTCATTTGCAAAACCAATTGATTACCCTGAAAGCGCTATCGCGGGTGTGCGTAAGTGAGTACAGGCACAGGACACGGTAGTATGTAAACAGAGGACATAAAAATATTGTANGCTATCGCGGGTGTGCGTAAGTGAGTACAGGCACAGGACACGGTAGTATGTAAACAGAGGACATAAAAATATTGTACGTCACTAGGCATGTATTGCAGAGGACCAACAATTGCCGGATACACTTAGTATGGTGCTGGACCACCCGCAGCACGGATACAGGCGGCGATACGGTCAGGCATGGAGGCATCCATACGTCGGATGTTCTCCTGAGAAAGATCCTGCCCCAGACGGCGCAACTGACCCTCCAAATCCGCCGTAGATGCCGCTGGCCGGAGCTGCCGTCCAATATGGTCCCAAACGTTCGCGATTGGCGAGAGGTCTGGGAAAGTTGCTGGCCAAGGAAGCATGTTGACACCACGAAGGCAGGCCAGAGATATCAGTGTTGTGAGGTTGGGCACTTTTCTGCTGGAAAGGGCCTTGTCAAGTTTCACCAGGAAAAGAAGCGCACACGGTCGCACAATTTCCTGGGCGTATTGCCGCGCCATCGTGGTTCTTTCATTCACAACCAGTGGGGTGTGGGGATCGTATAAAGCGGCACCCGAGGCCAAGACACTCCTTGCTGGGGCGGTGTGCCACTCTACAATGAAGCGCGGATCATGGCGCTGGCCAGGAAATCTCCAGACGCGAATCTTGCAGTCGTCTGCATCCAGAAAGAACCGTGGCTCGTCACTGAACACAATTCGACGCCAATCCGCAAGCTGCCGTGCTGCCCGTTCCCGGCTGAAGGTCACACGTGCTCGGCGATGCTCGGGTCGTAATGGTAGACGTCGTAAGGGACGCCGCGACGACAGACCCCGCTCTGATAGCCGTCTGGATATGGTACTGGTGGACACAGGCGTATCCCCAGCTGCCGTGACATGTCCCTGGATGGTGTAGTGACGCCCTTGCAACCTGTCGCACAGTGAAACCACCCTCCCTGCTGGTGGTGGTCGGCTGGGGTCTACCCGAGCCTTCTCGATGGGTGTATGTATCCTCCTATTCCCACTACGTCCAACACCAACTCACAGTGCCGACCTCCCGTGGTGCAGTCGGGTGGTGCGCCGCCGGTCTGGGGTGTGGGAGGTTCTGGGTTCGAATCCCATGTAAGGCATGGGTGTAAGTTTAAGTTTGGTCATAAGTTAGTTAGTAAGCCTTCCCCTTATAAGCCTTCAGGCATGACACCGGGACGTTAATAAGCCCTTCCCACTCACTCACCAACTCAAAGTGTAAGCAGAACAGTTTAAGTGGCGAGTAATGCGCCGAAACGTTTAACCTGCCTCTCGGAGGCCGACGATGCAGCATCTCTCAAACTCATCCAGGCTTGTCGAATGCGCCGTCGAGGCAAGCTGCGTGTAAACTGAACTTGGCTATGTGGTTCACACTGCTGCTAAGACGTTATTCGGTGTCTTGCAGCTATGAATGATGGAGGAACAAGATGCCTCCTAGTGGCACATCCACGAAAGAAAACCGCATTAAACGCAAACAGGATACATTTCGGGCTATGGCAATACTGTGTGGTAACCTTATTTGTAATCACCCGATTTGTATTTGTTTTGCAAATGTATGTATCATGAAACTGAGTTCGCACGGACGCGGTGAAATGTTCCTTTGGTGTAATATTCTAGACTTGGTCAGGTTTCGTTAGCATGAGGNCTGAGTTCGCACGGACGCGGTGAAATGTTCCTTTGGTGTAATATTCTAGACTTGGTCAGGTTTCGTTAGCATGAGGCGGAGGACTAGTCTGAAGGTAGAATTTTAGCAGAGCTTCAAAAAAGTGGGAAGTAACAATAAAAAGGCTATCATTCAAATTTAGTTCCACTAATGTTGTGATTCTCCATAAGTTAATTTGATAGCACGTTTTCTTTGTTTTTTATTATTACTTTTCTTATGTACTTTTTACTGTCCAAAAATTAATTATATAGAAATGTTGTACTACCCGTCANCTGAGTTCGCACGGACGCGGTGAAATGTTCCTTTGGTGTAATATTCTAGACTTGGTCAGGTTTCGTTAGCATGAGGTGGAGGAATAGTATGAAGGTAGAATTTTAGCAGAGCTTCAAAAAAGTGGGAAGTAACAATAAAAAGGCTATCATTCAAATTTAGTTCCACTAATGTTGTGATTCTTCATAAGTTAATTTGATAGCACGTTTTCTTTGTTTTTATTATTACTTTTCTTATGTACTTTTTACTGTCCAAAAATTAATTATATAGAAATGTTGTACTACCCGTCATTTTTAATCATTATGGCGAGTCGATTAGCATACATAAAATGAAAGTCTTGATGAAATTGTATGAAATGTTTTAATTTCTTAATTTATTTACAGTGGTGGAAATACGTACAGATATTATATAAAAATATGTAAAACTTTTTATTACGATGATTAAAACTTGTTGCAAAACTTAATTATAATCAATGACCTTGTCACTGGTTTTATACCTTCTGCAATCATTTAATGTCCACTTTAGTTACACATACCNTAATTATAATCAATGACCTTGTCACTGGTTTTATACCTTCTGCAATCATTTAATGTCCACTTTAGTTACACATACCGACCAAAGTGCCCACAGCCATATATTAACACCATTCCTATTGTCCGTCACTAACACATCCAACATTTCGACTGNTAATTATAATCAATGACCTTGTCACTGGTTTTATACCTTCTGCAATCATTTAATGTCCACTTTAGTTACACATACCCGACCAAAGTGCCCACAGCCATATATTAACACCATTCCTATTGTCCGTCACTAACACATCCAACATTTCGACTGNCCCGACCAAAGTGCCCACAGCCATATATTAACACCATTCCTATTGTCCGTCACTAACACATCCAACATTTCGACTGATCAATCTCTGAGTCTCTGCTCTACCGATGGTCGCACACTGCACTTGCTGGTATCTGCGTCATCACCCATCGTCCCGATAATCATATGCACCCGGCTCCAACGGCAATTCACGACTACCGACGCCGTGGCCCAGGAGGTTCCTCGCACATCGGGTCGCGTCGAGGGGATGACTACCAGAAATCTCGCGCAGTAGCTGATGACTCCGTAATTCTTGTAGAGATTGGAGTGAAGTCAGTTCCGTTAACTACAGAGTGATTATAAAGTCCCTATCCATTAGTGGAAAATCGCTAATATCTATTGTGTTTGTTTAAGGTATTGGAAATATTCACCATTGAAGAGAGGATAGCTGTGGTCCATTCTCGTCTGAGAGGACTAACGTACGATGCAGTGGCACCTGATTTCACACGAAGGTTTAGGGAAACCTGGTCCCACAAATGTAATCATTTGCCGTTTTGTCAACAAATTCGATCGCACAAGATGTTTTATGGAAGAAGAGCGATCAGACAGGCCATATGTACCTGCAGACACCGTGCTACGGATTGAAGAAGCCATTGAACGAAGCCCTGGTGCATCGACTCTGCATCTCAGTTGGAAGCTTGATGTTCCACAATCCACTGCGTGGAATATTTTANACGAAGCCCTGGTGCATCGACTCTGCATCTCAGTTGGAAGCTTGATGTTCCACAATCCACTGCGTGGAATATTTTACACTCCCTGTGCTTATGAATTTGTTGACAAGACGGCGAATGGTTACATTTGTGTGGCCAGGTTTCCCAAAATCTTCGTGTGAAATCAGCTTCCATTGCATCGTACATTAGTCTTCTCAGACGAGAATGGACCACGGCTATTCTCTCTTCAATGGTGAACATCTTCAACACCTAACACAAACACAATAGATATTAGCGATTTCCCACAAATGGACACGGACTTTATAACCACAACTTTCCCTTCCAGGTATCGGCTATTCACGATAATGTGAGCTCTTTTTGAAGCCCTCTCATTTGGAATGATAGTCAATAAAAATATTTCATTTTAACCTTAGACGTTAACTTCGGTGTGCCTTCTAATATACGCACTGCGTTTANACGAAGCCCTGGTGCATCGACTCTGCATCTCAGTTGGAAGCTTGATGTTCCACAATCCACTGCGTGGAATATTTTATACTCCCTGTGCTTATGAATTTGTTGACAAGACGGCGAATGGTTACATTTGTGTGGCCAGATTTCCCAAATATTCGTGTGAAATCAGCTCCCATTGCATCGTACATTAGTCTTCTCAGACGAGAATGGACCACGGCTATTCTCTCTTCAATGGTGAACATCTTCAACACCTAACACAAACACAATAGATATTAGCGATTTCCCACAAATGGACACGGACTTTATAACCACCGCTGTCCCTGTAGTGGATCCGAACCCCCTTTCCCTTCCAGGTATCGGCTATTCACGATAAAGTGAGCTCTTTTTGAAGCCCTCTCATTTGGAATGATAGTCAATAAAAATATTTCATTTTAACCTTAGACGTTAACTTCGGTGTGCCTTCTAATATACGCACTGCGTTTATTATTTTCATAACAATATTTATTTTGAAAAGTAGTTAAAGGATAAAATATAGCTATAAGTAAAAAGTAACTAGGGCCTCAAAAGTGCTCACTTTACCGTGAACAGCCTATACCAGGNAAGGATAAAATATAGCTATAAGTAAAAAGTAACTAGGGCCTCAAAAGTGCTCACTTTACCGTGAACAGCCTATACCAAGGGAGGAGGAGTTTTCTAAGCTCGCTCCGAGGGTGGAGGAGTAAGCGAAGTAGCCGCACCTAACAATATGTTCATGTTGACGTATTTTCAGTTTGAACTAACTGAACTAATTGACTCGCAAGTTGTTTTGTTCCAGCTGTTACAAAGAGCACAGCAGCACGTCCTGTGACGTAATCAGCTACTTTGAAAATTACGTGAAGTATTGCCATTGCGACGTGAAAGGAGTCATATTGTTACGTAGTCACTAACACTATGTTGCAGGGGAGATGGATGTGGACAGTGTGCGTTTCGGCCATTTTTTTTCGAGCAACCTTGCCCAAATATTTATTTTAAATTTATATACATAATATAACATCAATTTTCAAGATGTATACCTATAAACACACACTCGATTTTCAAGAACGGGCATTTCCTTTAGGAACGGAGTTATGCTATACGTGACAATGCATATTCTACTTAATTTCCTATTAGGAATCACCCTAACTAATATTTCTCGTGAATTTTTGTACATCTTCTATCTGAGATGGTTTTATTCATAATTTTCGCTCAGACGAATACACCTAGCAAACGTTCATGAGGAAGACTTTATTTTACATTTAATTATCGGTGAGCTTATGTATGTAATTACAGAAAGGTTCAAAACTTTAATTTTTCGTTCCATGTGTCACTGTTATGTGGGAAATATGGTAACCATGTAATGTTTTGAGAACAACATTTGGACGGACTTAGCTTTATATAGGATTAGTAAGGGTTTAGGGACGGCGTTATATGTGAATAGGGGCGTCGCCTAAAATAAGTTGCTGTCGTTTTTATACGGAGTTCTTCAAAACTAATATATATTTAAGTTAGTACAACAATCCTGTAAAGAATATTTAATAGAATAAACCATTTGTCCAGTGTTTCCTAACACACGTTTCTCAGGAAGAATAACTGACATTTCGATAACTGACCGACTATAGTTTGCCACTCAACCGTAACTTGTATCGCTGCAGCTTATTTACGACTATTCGCCCTTGAGCAACCAGTTGATAGCAATAAAAAAGACAAAACTACAAGAGNTAGTTTGCCACTCAACCGTAACTTGTATCGCTGCAGCTTATTTACGACTATTCGCCCTTGTGCAACCAGTTGATAGCAATAAAAAAGACAAAACTACAAGAGATGAATTTGTGTTGTTGCTAAAGAACAGTGGATGACGGATGTCTCAATAAAGGTGAGCAATCACTCTGGCGTTTTCCTTAGCAGTGCAGCCACAACAACTGTAACACGCAGTCGTGTGCTTGTGTGAAGCTTCTATAATATGCCTTGATCAGTTGGCAACCGTGAAGTCGATGATGTAACCTAACTACCGTTGTATAGAATAGTTACATTTTTTCCGATGCCTATTTTTATAGTTGTGGAANGGTCGATGATGTAACCTAACTACCGTTGTATAGAATAGTTACATTTTTTCCGATGCCTATTTTTATAGTTGTGGAAGAGGCATGAAACAACTTATACGCCGTCGTTTTCGCATATCAATAAGAATTTCATAGGATAGGTCATTCTCTACTTTGTGCTAATTTTATAATTGCCCCAGACTACGATTACAGAAAAAATAATGATATGCCTCGCTTGTTTGAATGTGCTCACGGATACACCAGTGGTCGTTGGAAAGGTCATCACGTGCTACGCGAGCAGGGAAAGCAAACGATTAAACTTGATCTGATTTCCCGACTTCTAATTTATATTTGTTTTGTAATTATGGACGTTGTAGCCTTTGCTTTTGTATTTGAATTAATTTAAATGTAATTTAAATTTTGCAGGAACTGTAAACTAAAGTGATAGAGAAACCTTATGTCATGTGTTTGTGCTTTTCCTATCAGCCCGTCAATTGTTTACATAAGTATATAAAAGGAAAAACTAACTGAGTGACCGATCGACATAACAACGTGCAGCCTTAACCATTGGTTCTAGAAAAATTAAATTTGGAGNAAAAACTAACTGAGTGACCGATCGACATAACAACGTGCAGCCTTAACCATTGGTTCTAGAAAAATTAAATTTGGAGGAAACATTTATTTTGTGATGAAGGCAGCCACTGAGGAGGGATTTTTTCCTAATAGAACCCCTAAAGGGGTGAAATGGGGGTTTAAATTTTGCATGGAGAAAAAAAAATTAGATTGTCCTACTATCTCTAAACTTTGTGAAAGTCCTATAAAGTAAATAATAAAACACATGGTTAAAAGCTTCTTATAAATAAGACAATAGTAAAACGCTTATATTAATCAGAATGGGAAAGAACATTGCTTACAAAGAAGTATTGTAAAAAGCATAACTTACATACCGACACGGCCGACTGCTAAAACAAAATCCAAACTTAACANTTACAAAGAAGTATTGTAAAAAGCATAACTTACATACCGACACGGCCGACTGCTAAAACAAAATCCAAACTTAACAGCCAAAATTCTCTTATTTTTGGACTTACATTTCATTCCACTTTCTATTTTAAAATTGGTATTCTATTTTAATGATATATTTACTATTTAAAATAATATAGTAACGAAAACACGAAAACACCAATTCCATGCGGAAAAAGTCGCGGGCGAATGCTTTTCGTTTATAACTAGTAATGCGCTCAAAACCTAAACTGTAATATTAAATCCTTTCACTCAGTCCCCCCCCCGCCCCACCTCCCTCCAAAGGCCCGCTACCTTATTCTTGCTACGTGACATGCTGCTGGATGACTTAGGATTTGAGCACCGAACTAGTTCGCAGCCGTGTGCGAGTGTAATCAGGTCCTGTCGAATAAAAACTTTGTGCATAGCTGTACAACATAAATCCAAATGCATTATACAAACTAAGCAGCTTTAGGTGGCCAAAAACAACTCGCAGCTTGATGGCTTGTCTCCTTCCCAGTTCATTGCCAAGCCACTTATCTAAATACCAGGAAACCTGCAGACTATAATTGTGATGAGTTTACGCTGCGCTGTACGACTAGAAGCTCTGACCAAAAACGCGTCGGCAATCATCATAACAACACGTCATTATCTCTGCTCAGTGATTTGGAGGAAGAGGTGCGAACCGTTTTCAAGGTCGTCAAGTAACCTTTCAAAGAAGCGGCATATGGAGGACGCGTGTTTCCGGAGAGAGTGAAGAGATTTCGGTGGCTCTTAGCATTCAGGTCTTGAGAGCCGATGTGGTATGGAGCAGCGCCGGAATGAAAGGGCGTGGGAAGCGGGAGATCTCTGAGAAAACCCGCCCACCAGCGGCATCGTCCGGCACGATTCCCACTTGCGAAAATTCGATTATGTGTTTGTATTATAAGACTACGAAATTATTATTATTATAGTTTCATACATGTACATATGTGCGTATATTCTATTTAATAAAAACATGGTACTTCAATGTTAACAACAGAATGAAACTCATGTTATGTATAGTTTTAAGTATTGGCGTTACGTAAGAGATAAAAAAGAAGAATTTTATAATAAATTATTAAAATTTATTTCGATTTTTTAAATATATTTTTTCTATTGACTGTATGAACTGTGGATGATGCCGTTTCAATTTTGCATGTTTTTTTAATATTTCCCCTTTTCTGTTAAGAAGACTGAAAACAAACNCTGTGGATGATGCCGTTTCAATTTTGCATGTTTTTTTAATATTTCCCCTTTTCTGTTAAGAAGACTGAAAACAAACAATTTTTTTTTTATATTTCTATTTTGTTAATTTTATTGCTAAAACTGAGAGTTAGATTTTCTATTTTGTTACCTTAGTACATTTGCTACTCTTCTTATTTTACTGGCATATCACTAATCAATGGCTATACAATTCGTTCAGTACAATATTTCGGCATTTGGTATATCATTTAAACAAGGCCACAAACGAAACTCTAATAGTTGNATATCATTTAAACAAGGCCACAAACGAAACTCTAATAGTTGGTCCTTGAAGCTTATTTAACAGTGTAATACTATATCAAAAAAGGCAAAACCCTGTATGCGTATGATTTTATAATGCGCCACAATATTCATTTCTTAAATTAACATTTATATGGCTGCGATAATTTTCCTCGCCTTTCAGGCGACTAGATAGAGAAAGTATCGACTCTATCTCCTCTATCTCATTTCACAAACATTACCTGTTTTTGTGCTGTTAGTTTACTNCTGTGGATGATGCCGTTTCAATTTTGCATGTTTTTTTAATATTTCCCCTTTTCTGTTAAGAAGACTGAAAACAAACTATTTTTTTTTAAATATTTCTATTTTGTTAATTTTATTGCTAAAACTGAGAGTTAGATTTTCTATTTTGTTACCTTAGTACATTTGCTACTCTTCTTATTTTACTGGCATATCACTAATCAATGGCTATACAATTCGTTCAGTACAATATTTCGGCATTTGGTAGATCATTTAAACAAGGCCACAAACGAAACTCTAATAGTTGGTCCTTGAAGCTTATTGAACAGTGTAATACTATATCAAAAAAGGCAAAACCCTGTATGCGTATGATTTTATAATGCGCCACAATATTCATTTCTTAAATTAACATTTATATGGCTGCGATAATTTTCCTCGCCTTTCAGGCGACTGGATAGAGAAAGTATCGACTCTATCTCCTCTATCTCATTTCACAAACATTACCTGTTTTTGTGCTGTTAGTTTACTTCCATTTAGCTTTAATTTATTTCGTTTACGTTTTACTGGTGATAACTGAGCGTTAAATGTATGTGTTTTGGTCTCTACTCAAGTAATTTGCACTGGTCATATGCATAATTCTGAGAGATTTCATGTTCCTAGCTCAAAGTAACGTACGTAAACACTTTGCAATTGGAGTGACCAATCCTCTGTTAGTCCGTAAACAAAAACACAAGTTATACCTAGTTTTGTGACTTTTACAAAGAACATCTTCAGAAACCCTTTTGTCAAAATGCTCTCTTGTATGAATGCAACAGGTTTTATAGTAAAAGTGCAGGATTTTACTAACTTGACTTACACAAGATCTATATTTATAACATTACAAAAACTAGGCTTATTTTTGAACATAAATTATTCAGAGAAAGGAATAAAATTAGCTTTTTTGTACTCTCGAATATATCTCTAATGATCAAATAATACAGAAAAAAAAGCAATCTTTAGATTTATTAAAAAAAAAACCTTCTAAGCCAGTGAGATACGGTCCACTACCATTATGTTAAAATTGATTTCTTTTTATGGTACACCTCTTTAAGGAACCAATTTTTGGGATTATAAGATTTGCTGCACTTCGGAATGACATTAAAAGTTTGCACGTGGATTGCACATATGTACAATTGCAGTTTTATAAAAAAATTGTATGTAATATTTTTTTTATGTCTTCATCATGACGACAGTTATTNCATATGTACAATTGCAGTTTTATAAAAAAATTGTATGTAATATTTTTTTTATGTCTTCATCATGACGACAGTTATTTTAATCACATTCCTATTAAATATCATTAAATTATGTTTAGCTGTTACAAAAGGTATTGAACAAGGATGGATACGCAAAGCTGTATGGTGGCATGAACCTAGGAGAGAAAGATTTAGTTTCAGATACCAAATAAATATACTTTGAAATGATTTCTTCACATTGAACCATTTATTGTTCAGCCAACTAATCGGCTTTTACTACAAACATCTTTTCAAACAAATAAAGAATTTAAAATGAATTGTTAATCAAACACTATCTGGGTTGGTCCAACGAAATCTAGGTGTATTTTCTACACACAACCATTTTACAAGCACGTTTAACTAATCGGTTTGGTTGCCTTAAACATTATAAATATCACTGCTGGGTCAAATGAATATTTTTTTTGTAGTGAATAAAAATTTGGTACCTGAATCAACATGATGTAAGTTATATATTATTAGGGAATTTGTGGCAACAACAAAATCAGTGTTGTCCAGTTCTGGCATTTATTTAGTTGGCTGCGCGGTAATTGGGTAGTTTGATTGCATTCGTTTAAATATACGGTTCGATAGTTTGTTGTACCATTCCTGTGAGAATTAGGATAAAAACAGTCATTGTAAGCTTTTTTATTGATTTTTTAAATGGTTGAAACAATTACAATGGAACAATGTTAATACAAATCTTAATTTATTGGTAAAACTTGAAAATATTCGTCAATGTAAATGTTGTGCATTAGAAAATATGTAATGACAAAAATATTCTCTTTCATTTACAGTCACTTTGGCCAGTGTCACTAACGGGTATCGTTTGTGTGCAAATGTTCCGGGCTCGAAATCCGCCCGCGGGTTCACAACTTTTTATAATAACCGAAACTGTAATTTACATGGAGCCAGAAAAATAGTTAGTTGCACCAACTAAACCTTAGACGTTTGGGGCAACCAAATGAGAATAAAACTTTTGGTTTCAGCAATAAAATGTTTAATTTCCCCGATGCAAACAATTAATTTGTTTGCGCCAAAAAAAATTTGTTTCATTCAACAAAATTGTTTTTCTCAGTGCAAAAGGCAACGAAGTTCCCTGTACTCGCAAAAAGTTATAAAGAAACTGCTTTTAAATGTTGGAGATTATTATTTATCCGCACGTCATTCGCATACACATGCGCTTGTTTTAAGTGAAATTTTTGTGACAGAGTGTAACTTTAACTTCGCGTCTTAAGCGATTTCTGGTCAGTCGACTACGCTGTTAGAAAAATATTTCTTTCATTTTACAGAAAAGTGCGGGTAAAATTTTATCCAGACGTGTCTGTAAACTCTCTGTAGAATAACTGACAAACTGATTTTCAAAAACGTTTTTCCGTAAATTTCAAGGAACATCTACGTACTTATGTACTTCTAGTTTAAAATAAAAACATATAATTGCAATGTCTTCAGTTTTCGTTATGTGGGTGTTCTGCTGTGTATAACAATATATTTTAAAAAGTGAAACTATGTTATTCTTGAGAAAGAATTTAACCCAAATAAAAAACGTTACAAGCCCATGACTAATCAATCGTCTAAGACTCTCGCGTGATTTCTGTGGTATAACTTTTGTATTTCTACTAGAGAAACATAAGCAACTCTTTTTAGTTTCTATAAAATTTAGTGTATTTTGAGTGTTGATAAATGGTACAGACGTCTGATGCTTGTTTTTAATGTTTGAAGGAATAGGTCTTAGTGGCATGGATAAAATTGCCGTAACTGCCGCAGAAATGGTAATTTTTTGCTTACAGTGGCGAAGAAATCTTCGTGTAAACTCGGCAATGTTCGTCCCCTAAATCCGAAGCTATAGGAAATACTTTGACTTTCCGTACTTTTTGTTTNATAGGAAATACTTTGACTTTCCGTACTTTGTGTTTACGGACACAACTCCTTTTATCGTCAGTTCTGATTGCGTTTCCGTATATTTACTGTACATTTCTGTAATATTTTCCATAAATATACGGAAATTGTTAACAGTGTAGATATCTGACAAACTGTTCGTGTAACGTTTGCATCGAAGACATTTTTCAAGTGTTTATATTTGTATGTTTAAAACATTTTTGGAAGGAACACATAATTTCTTACTATAATTTATAAATATGATTTGCCTTGTTTCAATAATATTTACAGTATTTATACCTAAGTACAAAATATCACCACTCAAACTCAATACATTTCACAATAATTTTCAACGTGTGAACGAAAATAAATGCTAGAAATATTTGTAACTTTTCAGTTAAAAATATGAAATATTTTCTTCACGTTTTGTTTTAACAAAAGTTGCAGATCAAGAAAAAAATTATTTTTATTTCCANAAAAATATGAAATATTTTCTTCACGTTTTGTTTTAACAAAAGTTGCAGATCAAGAAAAAAATTATTTTTATTTCCATAACTAATTAATTAATGTACTGTCGATCAAAGAAGCAGGATTGGTAAAGGAATCTGCCATGGCCTCTAGTAAGGAACCTGGCTGTCGACCATCTACGTACCTTTAAGTAGCGGATTTTGTCTAACCGAGAATGAATAGTGTCGGGCATGATTATCACTTGGGTGGGTTGGCAACTTGCGGTGAGTAGGTGAGTTGTAGTGGGAACAGTATCACGCGAACATGGTGACCCACGCGGGATTTCAGGCGAGGTTTATTCAACTCAGGTTGGGAATCTCAATGCGTTTAGTTTGGCAACGGAAATTCTTCACCACTAGGTAAGCGCTAGTTTCGCATATGTACCAGATTTTCTCTATTTTCTACGTTAAAATAGAACATAATTGCAACAATCATAAATCAGATATAAAATAACTACGCAACAAAGTAAAATCTTTATCTTTTATTATTTACGTAGCTTACAATTTTAATTAAAAGGGACCTCTTTGGAGCACTGCGCATCTAGCGGCGGAAATTATCCTGATGCCAAACTCTCCCATAAGAAAGCTCGTTTTTTTCCTTACATGAGTAGAATTGACCTTACTTCAAGGAAGATTTCATTAGAAGTAGAGTAGNTAAGAAAGCTCGTTTTTTTCCTTACATGAGTAGAATTGACCTTACTTCAAGGAAGATTTCATTAGAAGTAGAGTAGATTCAAATATAGCACTGCACTGGACTGTACAACATTGTAGTACACTCACTGTCAAAATTGGCATAAAAGTAAGGTTTAATTTGCACATGAAAGAAGAACGCATATAATTTGGACAAATGAAAAATGTTTTGCTTGTATTTGCTCATTAAAATGTTTTAAAAAAACTTAAATAATAGTATGTTTTTTAATATAAATTTAAACGCACTTTCTTTTTGAATACTTTAGAAAGCACATATTCCGAAAGAAAATCCTTTTCAGTCAAGACTTGCTGTGCTCTGATTGTATATACTAAAATAATAATAACATTTAGAAAAAATTTTTATATCTTGCCCTATATATATGTGTATATACATATGCAGGATCATGCACCTAAGGCATGCCACCTGAATAACACTGCTACTTTCAGTGGNTAAGAAAGCTCGTTTTTTTCCTTACATGAGTAGAATTGACCTTACTTCAAGGAAGATTTCATTAGAAGTAGAGTAGCTTCAAATATAGCACTGCACTGGACTGTACAACATTGTAGTACACTCACTGTCAAAATTGGCATAAAAGTAACGTTTAATTTGCACATGAAAGAAGAACGCATATAATTTGGACAAATGAAAAATGTTTTGCTTGTATTTGCTCATTAAAATGTTTTAAAAAAACTTAAATAATAGTATGTTTTTTAATATAAATTTAAACGCACTTTCTTTTTGAATACTTTAGAAAGCACATATTCCGAAAGAAAATCCTTTTCAGTCAAGACTTGCTCTGCTCTGATTGTATATACTAAAATAATAATAACATTTAGAAAAAAATTTTATATCTTGCCCTGTATATATGTGTATATACATATGCAGGATCATGCACCTAAGGCATGCCACCTGAATAACACTGCTACTTTCAGTGGTATAAGAAATTGTTGCAGACTAAAGTTGCTTCGGTCCAATGCGCTAATAACTTGATAGTGATTTCCCGGTACGTGGAAGGGTATAAAAGATACAAAGGTCAACTTCGTTAATTTAATGGAATGATAATATATATTAACTCCCCTTGACAGTGCGTATGAAGATGTAATAAATACGATGACATTTGCCGGTCATTCAAGATCGCTGAAGGTCAATGACGGAACAAGGGGCCATTAGTCTGCACTGTGCTGTTGTAGAGATCAGACAACTTCGTCGTGCCCTTATTAGAACTGGCACAATGTACACGACAGCCGAAATAGTTGATATGGTTTTCATTTACGGCGAATGTCACCGCAGCATTAGAGCAGCAGTAATGCTGAGAGATATCCTGATCGTGCCACGCCGGCACGATCTGTCTTTTCGAACATAACAAAAACATTTCACGAAACTGGAAGCGTGGAAAAGAAAGGACGCCAGCCACGAAAAACAGCAACTGACGAGGGAAATGCAATTAACATGTTAGCTGCGGTAGCACGCAGTTCACATGTCAGCACGAGGCGGCTTGAACGTGAGAGTGAGATCAGTCAACGAAGTAATATTTGGACGTTACATAGCAACAAATTTCATCCTTTCCACATTTCACTTCATCAACAGCTACATGGAAATAATTTTCGACATCGGGTACAGTTCTCCGAATGGTGTCTACGAAAACTACAAACCGACTTGTTATTTAGGTGGCCTGCCTTATGTGCCTCACATTGTATTTAATATCACATTACGACTTTAAGTACCATTTATTTCAATATTTGTCGGAGTAAACCTTACATTATTCCCGCACCACTTTTTAAGCTTATCGGGGATACCACGACGATGTTCACACAATACTGATATAGTCACATCATGAAATATATTTTCATCAGTAGAATCATTACTATAAACAATAAGAGTAATACTATTTATTATAATTTTATCAGAAAGAATAACATCACTACGCCAAACAATCTTTAGATGACACATAACTAGATCATTAGAATGAAGACATAATTCACAACAACAAAACATACTTATAGTGGACCACCAAATTGAATTAAATTCTCTTATGGCAGATTAATGGGATAAATTTCAGATATCTCTCTCTCTCTCTCTCTCTCTCTCTATATATATATATATATATATATATATACAGTTATAAATCTAGTTACTTTCGTGGCTGAAATTGATTTATTATGTAATATATTTATAAATATTATTAGTAAAGTTTATTACATAATGTCATGCTATTATTATGATAAAATTACCTGATAAATATTTTTGTTGCAAATTATTATTCAGGTGGTCTATCTTAAATAAAAATAAGCGAAAATTTTAGTAAGAAATTTATTTTCATTAATTGATTTTTTTAAACTTTTAAATAAGTATATTATAGGAAAATATATTTTAATGTTACAGACTGTACGCCCTCTAATTTCGTGTGCTACTTAGAGAGCGCTTTTTTTTAACAATTTCGGTGGTGTGTGTACTACTTTTCAAAGCAATCTGCATATTGTACAGTGAGGTGCAGTGCTCCCCTGAAAGGCAGTCCACTTCTGCCCTTAGAACACTCCGGTGTAGAACCTCTCTCGTGCCATGGAAACTAAAGCAGGAGCCCGGGGACTACAGCTAGGCTCCACTAGTGGTTCTCTCTGTTGGCCGATGCACTGAGATGCACGCAGTGAGCGGCGACACAGCTCCGGTACTTTCCTTGACACGAGGATAGCATATCAGCCGCAGCACTGGTGCATCTGACTGCGAGGCTCTCAGTGAGCAAAGTCATTTGGGCGGCTCTCAACATCGAGGTCTTGAGATCCTATGAGGGGGAAGCGAGATGAGTATGAAGCAGCGCTAGAATGGAAGGGTGGGGGAAACGGGAGATCCCCGAGAAAACCCGCCGACCAGCGCCCTCGTCCGGCACGATTCCTACATGCGAAAACCCGGGAGTAACCCGGCCGGGAATCGAATCCGGTTCGTCTAGGTGGGAGACGAGTAGTCTAACCACTACACCACCGCGGCCCCCGCGAGGGTCTCAGAGACGATGTGGAAGTTCGACCGAGGCACACGACCCCATCAGCTCCGGGGGTTGTGCCTGGCCAACTGCGAAGTCATCAGGAGGAGTCAGCACTTGCTGAGGGTTTCTCAGTTCTCTGCACTCGTGTCTCCTTTGTAAGTTGCCACTAAAAAATGTGCGTGTGCGATTTTTAGTCAGCCACCTTCACTACCCATATAAGGACTCGATCAGCTCCGTACTCATGTATGCCAAATAATAAAATTCCTACGCATAAAAATGAAAAGTTAAGTAACAGTTAGCAACAAAAAAGAGCCATGTAAACCAAAACTGAAAATAAATGGAGAATTTAAACAAATGTATGTTTTTTATGCAGTTAGTTTATATGTTTTTTTGGGTGGTGGTGTTTTGGCTTACAAAATAAACAAATAAAACTGCGCTCTAAATCTGAATCAGTGATTTAAATAAGTAGAACTATTTTACTGGATCTTTAGTTAGCGAGCTGTAACTTACTGGCGAATCAATGGGATGCAGTGAGGTTTTACTGCCAAGTCCATTGGCATTGGAGTGTGAAGGGGGAGGGCAGGGGGACACTGTCCCTCCCCTATAATAGTGGTGAGGGACAATATGGGTATTTCTCCCCACCCTAAGTAGATAATTTTCTCTCAAACCACGGGAATCAAAATATTTAAATGAACGAGAAGCGTATTACTGAACTTCACCACAAACTGAAGAGGAAGAGAATGGGTGTTACGATACCGTCAACTGGAAAGCTTAACNGCGTATTACTGAACTTCACCACAAACTGAAGAGGAAGAGAATGGGTGTTACGATACCGTCAACTGGAAAGCTTAACAAGTTGCCTTGGCGGTTCAGTTGGATTCCCAGAACCTAGGAATACCATTGTAAGACTCAGACACATTTCTTAAATATACACAGTGGAAGGGGGAGGCAAAGTTTCAAGTGATTCTTCGTGAGTGAGTCAGCAGTCAGTCATAGTGGAAGAGGGAAAAATTTCAAGCGATTCTTCATCTGTCATTGTTCATTTCGCACAATTCGCAATTCGCATTCGCTTCAGAACTGTGAGTCGACAACTACCTACGAGAAGGAGCTGCCTCACCTCTCCAACAACGCTTAGCTTTGTCAATCGCGGCACACACCTCTGAATACTCTGGCCGGCCAGGAAACTGGTTATCTCGAGGCTATCCCCTAGTGCGTCAGCGGCCACAGTAAACCGTACCGTCTGATAATAATTGTAGGCACACTGCGAAATAAGCACACGCACTCCAGGAGTTTNCCGGAGCTGGCTGGGGGCAAAATGAATGCTGGCGACCAATTCTTTCGGCCCGGAGCCATCCAAGTGCATAAGGACTGCAACTTAACACCATCTGCGGCTGCAACAACTCTATGTGAAATTAACCACCTCCAACAACTCCACGAATATCCAGAAATGGAATTTGAAACAACGGTAAAAGAACACCGACGCCAGATAAGGCACAAATAAAGAACAGAAAGCCGAGGTGATACAAAACGCCTCCGCCAGTCGCCGTTAGAGGCGACACCGACCACTCCGGTTTCTAACCGGCTTTCCCCACTGCTGGAAATCCTAGACGGGAACACCAAAACAGCACCTGGCCCCTCAGGCCAATCACAAACCCGCACACAGCCGCGTGTCCACGAAAACAAGCAGGGAAAGCAACACGTGTATCTCATTGTAGTACCTGACGCCAAACACGACGCAAAATTAGTAAAAATATTAAGCACAATTTCAAAAACCAGCTTCACTTTAAGCATCACCCGAGATGGCCNTATCTCATTGTAGTACCTGACGCCAAACACGACGCAAAATTAGTAAAAATATTAAGCACAATTTCAAAAACCAGCTTTACTTTAAGCATCACCCGAGATGGCCAAAAAACTCATATTTTAACAACTGATATAGTTCACTTCAAGGAAGCAGACAAAGAACTGCAACTGCAACGCCACTCAGTAAAGTTCTACACCTTCAGTTGTCCTTCAGAACAACCTCAGAAAGTAATGTTTGACCTAGTGCCTAGCATCCCAGTTGAAAACATTAAGAGCTATCTTAAAGACCACGGCTATGTAATTAAAAAAAATTACCAATTTAAGTAACCAATAGCTGATCCCAGAAACCGCACAAACCCGGCAAAGATAGTGTTGCAGCCGCAACGATTCTTCTGCGTGACCGCTGCGCAAGATAAACACCTGCCACCCCTTGAATCAATAACGAGACTTAATATGACCGTGGTGCACCCGCAAGTCCACAGGAAAAGGCCGAAAGATGTTCTCCAATGCAGAAACTGCGTGTTATTTGGACACATAAACAGATACTGTCGCTTAAAATACAAATGTTCACACTGCTCCGGGCCTCACCTCAGTAGTGAGTGTCCCAATATCAAAGCCGATCCGGTTTGCCGTAATTGCCAAGGAAATGACGAGGCATTCTCAGAACTTTGTCCCAAATACCTTGAACAGGTAAAAACACGCCAAACACGAGCTGACAACTTCTAAGCGAAACAAAACCAAACATCTAAGCCTGTCTCAGCGCCGGCTAGGAACCTGGCTAATTACCAGAAAGTCACTGACGCAAAAAACCTGCCACGCAGCCTCTCGTACGCGCAGCCAGCTATGATCCCCACTCTACCCACAGTGGTGCAGGAATCACGCACACAGAGCTCCGCCAACTTTCACAACCCCAGAGTGTGCCAGGAGAACTGGGAGAGGCCCTCGACGACATGAACTCGCTAATGCGGTTCCTATCGGAGTCTAATTTCTCAGCCATCATGGCATATTTCCGCCCCTACATGGCACGAAGCCAATCACTGACAACACTTCAAGAAAAATCCTTCTTACTTCTGGAAGCGCTTATCTCTTTATCTGAATTAAAATAATTTCATTCTTCCTTCACAAAGTCGTTCCGGGGAACTCCTAGAAATAGAAACAAAAATACGTGCTCTGACGAGTTAAAGAAACGCAAATATTTAACAGAATTTTTTAAAAAATCAATTTAATCCTTTAAACGGGGCAAAAATCTTAGGACAACGTTCTTCCCTACTATAAATATATTAAAAGAAGTTATCTCAGATACTTTACAACCTGAATTAAAGGCTTTTAATTGTCCCAACACAAATTCTCAACTTTAAAATGCGCTTCACGTAAAAAGTTGACAGTGCTGCCACCTCTCGAGTGGCGGAGGAAGGCCCCACTTCCCGCGTGACCTCTCGGCCAATCAGAGACCTCGGACCCCGTGAAACAAAAGTTACAACTCTCAGCTCGCTTCTTAAGCTTTCTTTGGCCAAATCACGGACTTTTTTTCAAATAATTATTCAATAAAAAACTTAACAAACTGTTTGAAATTATTAATTACACGCCCTCGGCGTCTTTTTCACGACATAAAATACTTTAAAAGCAAGTTTCCTACCCAACTTTCTTTCGCTCGCCAGAGTAACACACCCACGAGGAAATACGCGTATTTTAACCAAATCATTCATCAACATACAAAACAACATACTAGTAAACTTTCAAATCCTTTTCTAATAAAACAGCAATCTTAAAACTACTCGTTAAATCACTCTTTAAATTCCAGTGACTTAAAATCACCGATTATAGAAAACTTAATTTTAATTTTCTAAACTTTTCTCGGGTCACGCCATCGCGATCTACAACAATTTATAACAAACTCTGGCATTTAAAATCCGTTTTTAGTACTTTAAAACCTGAAATATACAAAGTTCCCTTTTTTTCTACAACAAAATCACCGATTACGAAATAGCTTATTTTCAATTACAAAACTTTTCTCGGGACACNGTTCCCTTTTTTTCTACAACAAAATCACCGATTACGAAATAGCTTATTTTCAATTACAAAACTTTTCTCGGGACACACCCTTACGAACTAAGACAATTTTATAACAAACTTTGGCTTTTAAAACACCCGTTTTTAATACTATACAAAACCTGGAATATTCTAAATTCCCGTTTATTACCGAACAACTAAAGTAAAGTAGAGTCATAAACCTAGGCGGTGCTGCCTGGGGAGGGGAGGGGAATATTATGGGACACCTGGGCTTGCTGGGGAAACTCAGTAGGCCCATTAAAGGTTAGCTGCGGAGGGCAACCTCCCTAACTACAGATTAGGATGGTGCAGGGAATTGGGAGGGGACTAATATTGCTTCTT
Source organism: Clitarchus hookeri (assembly GCA_002778355.1). Lineage (NCBI taxonomy): Eukaryota > Metazoa > Arthropoda > Insecta > Phasmatodea > Phasmatidae > Clitarchus > Clitarchus hookeri. Next base: position 429,695 of record NQII01000972.1, on the reverse strand, counting down.
CCTAATCTCCCTGTAGGTCATAAGAAACCCCGTTGGTTGGCAAAGGGCGCCTCACGAGGGCTGGACTACCCCCGCTCAGAGCTTCGGCAATGATGAAAAACGGCGGTTCCCCATTGTTCCGCCGGGTGCATTAATGAGATTGTGGTTTGGAAACCGTGTTAGGTTTACGGTTTACCATTACCAAGGGTTTTTTTTCTTGTGAGAGTTTTCAGCATGGAGAAGTGGCTTGTTCGTTGTGCCGCTTAAAAAAGCTCATTTAGATGCACGCACGTAGCTATAGTTACGCATTAAATAGGTTTTATTGAGTTACCACAGTTTTCATGTCTAAGGCAGGATTTACAACAGCCCGTCGCGTCCGTCCGTCATCCGTTCGTCAATCACGTGACCAACAGCCAATGAGAGGTGGCCACTAATTCTATCCGTACGTCCATAGAAACATTGGCAAGCATGAACTTTTGACGGACGAACGGATGAAGTTACAGCCTTCTAAACTTGCACGTTTTGTTACTCGTTCATCCCGAGTTCTTTACAACGCTGTGTAGTGTGTGCAGTGTTTTGTTTTGGNGTTCCCTTTTTTTCTACAACAAAATCACCGATTACGAAATAGCTTATTTTCAATTACAAAACTTTTCTCGGGACACGCCCTTACGAACTAAGACAATTTTATAACAAACTTTGGCTTTTAAAACACCCGTTTTTAATACTATACAAAACCTGGAATATTCTAAATTCCCGTTTATTACCGAACAACTAAAGTAAAGTAGAGTCATAAACCTAGGCGGTGCTGGCTCCCTCTTCTTTTCCTGTGCATGTTGCGGGAGGGGAGGGGAATATTATGGTACACCTGGGCTTGCTGGGGAAACTCAGTAGGCCCATTAAAGGTTAGCTGCGGAGGGCAACCTCCCTAACTACAGATTAGGATGGTGCAGGGAATTGGGAGGGGACTAATATTGCTTCTTCCTAATCTCCCTGTAGGTCATAAGAAACCCCGTTGGTTGGCAAAGCCGCGGAGTGCTCCCCTGGACTACCCCCGCTCAGAGCTTCGGCAATGATGAAAAACGGCGGTTCCCCATTGTTCCACCGGGTGCATTAATGAGATTGTGGTTTGGATACCGTGTTAGGTTTACGGTTTACCATTACCAANCCCCATTGTTCCACCGGGTGCATTAATGAGATTGTGGTTTGGATACCGTGTTAGGTTTACGGTTTACCATTACCAACGGTTTTTTTTCTTGTGAGAGTTTTCAGCATGGAGAAGTGGCTTGTTCGTTGTGCCGCTTAAAAAAGCTCATTTAGATGCACGCACGTAGCTATAGTTACGCATTAAATAGGTTTTATTGAGTTACCACAGTTTTCAGGTCTAAGGCAGGATTTACAACAGCCCGTCGCGTCCGTCCGTCATCCGTTCGTCAATCACGTGACCAACAGCCAATGAGAGGTGGCCACTAATTCTATCCGTACGTCCATAGAAACCTTGGCAAGCATGAACTTTTGACGGACGAACGGATGAACTTGCACGTTTTGTTACTCGTTCATCCCGAGTTCTTTACAACGCTGTGTAGTGTGTGCAGTGTTTTGTTTTGGNAAACTTGCACGTTTTGTTACTCGTTCATCCCGAGTTCTTTACAACGCTGTGTAGTGTGTGCAGTGTTTTGTTTTGGTTGTCTTTTGTTTTAATATGTTTGTTTATATAACTGTAAAATTAAATTAAGTTACATTTTTCCTGAAGATTAATTGATAATTACGTTTCGAAACACGAGCTCTTTTTGTGCAATAGCAAAGTAATAAAATCATGCTTTATATGCTATTTAAATAAACTTTAGATTTATAAATTTCCGTTACGTAACTATATGTTCGTTTTGACTACTTAAAAACGCAATACCGCCAAAAATTTTCACTTTTTATGTTTTTTTTCTATTTGTAAACAGTTTTGTTTGTATTAGTTTGCAGCAATGAACTTACGGCGGACGTACAAAGTTTGGTTGTAAATCGCTTGGCTGGGAGACGGACGTATCACGGACGNGCAGCAATGAACTTACGGCGGACGTACAAAGTTTGGTTGTAAATCGCTTGGCTGGGAGACGGACGTATCACGGACGGGCGCGATGGGCTATTGTAAATCCTGCCTTAGTTATACACGTTCAAGAGTGCACAAATTCGTAGAAAAACAGACATGTAGCCTACAGTAAGTTAAACAAACTCACGAGTCGGGATACATAATTTTATTTACTAGNGCGTAGAAAAACAGACATGTAGCCTACAGTAAGTTAAACAAACTCACGAGTCGGGATACATAATTTTATTTACTAGTTTACGAATCACATTCAATTTTCTATTTTTAAAAGTAAAACAATTTTATATTGTTGCGTATTCCAAGACACATGCTACACAAAAATTCTAATTCACATATACTGCTTACTGCTTATTATTTCGTTAGAAATGATAATTGCATTACTCAACATAATAATATACACGTCTGTGTGAAAAAAACGTGAACTTAATATGGTGATCTATATGTCTGTGTAACTAAAAAATAACAAATTTGCTTTAACATAAATTCAGTTGATATCTAAAGCAATTGCGATTAAGAAATTCTGCTGCTCATTTTGTCGAGATTATCTTATTGTGTAACTGCGTGGTATATTAATTATTATTCTAAAAAAATTATGCCAATAATAGTCAAAAATCAAACGCAGTGATAAAAGTACTCTTCGACTAATATACTGTTCAGCTTCGCCAGACTTTAGTTAAACAACGCCAAAAACATCGTTACGGTAGATGTTTGAAATATCTTTGGTGTAAGGTATTGAACATTAGAAAGAAGCTTTGTCGAGACACCAAACATTTATTTTGCTGTTATATGACACAATGGTGGGTTTACGCTATCGTGGCAACGTGTACAAACAGCGGCTTCGACTCTTAGAGCGGNGCTGTTATATGACACAATGGTGGGTTTACGCTATCGTGGCAACGTGTACAAACAGCGGCTTCGACTCTTAGAGCGGCGGAGAGAGCAGCACAGACATTTTTTGTATGCCTGTATTTTATTGTTACATAGGGTATCATTATTATCGTAGATTTTATGTCCGAATTCTAGAGTGTGAGTGTGCGTTTTTTTTTATTTGTGTGTGCATGTGTTTTTCGACACTCCTCATGTATCAGTATCATACTCCAAACTGTATGACTCTATGGTTAAAAATCTATTATCGCGTCAGATATTGTAAATTTTATTAATTTTTTTCAGAAGTCTTATTTAATTGCTTTAAGCCCTCTAAACCATTACTGGGCAAGACAAAAAAAATACTGATTTGTCCATTGTGCTATGACGCACATTGCAAAAAAACGAAGTTATTATCCAAGGCAAGTAACAAAGTCCCCCGCCACCCTTGCGAGAAGCCTTCCGCCACCCTGGTCAGACCAGTGCTTTCCACTAGGAATCGATAGAATTTGCTGTGTTTAATCAGTGAATAGCAGTAAATAAACGTATCAGTAGAATGTTACTGGTTCAACTGGAGCATTTTCAACAGACATGCAGTCAGACAGTTTAGATTTTTGAATGTACGCACAAATGCCTCTATCGAGATTTAACTTTACCTTAATTCGTGGTTTTCACAAGTGGACTCTGTGATTAATCCCACCTTCAGAAATTACGAAGTAATATAATTTTTATAAAATCCACCAAAATTTATTTTATATTTCCTTTTTTTTTTTGTTTTGTTCTCGGCTGCTCTGTTTTATATAACGTGAATATTTGTATAAATAAACAAAAGGCAGTATTATGTCGAACTTCTTGTTTGCCCTTAAGAAGACATGTCCCCCAATTTAACCCACGATTTTGAAATAGTCCCCACCACTCATATCAAAATTAATTAATAAATCAAAAATAAATTACTATTTACGTTAATTTTTNTCGAAATAGTCCCCACCACTCATATCGAAATTAATTAATAAATCAAAAATAAATTACTATTTACGTTAATTTTTTCATGTATCTAGGATATTAGAAATATTATTTTGCACATATTCGTTACTTTAGAAGAAGACCAAAAATAGTACAATAAGATTAATATACATTTATGGAAACATGTATGATATATAATTCATGATAAATGACTTAATCAGGTCTCTTTGCATAATAGCAGTTCGTTATTGGGTCTGAGAAATTCATTATTTTCCAATTCGCATGTTCATTCTTATCCTGTATTCATCCTATATTTATATCCCTAAATAAGGGCAATTCCAGGGTTGGGAGTGTGTTAGGGCTGTTACCTCCCCCTAACTCCACCCCCCCCCCCCC
>NQII01000972.1:411888-425367 GCA_002778355.1 Clitarchus hookeri | reverse complement strand
TAATTGCTGTAAGCTATGATGCACTTTATTATATCGCAAAGTAATTTTCGTCTTGTATTTGTTCTAATTAGCATGTGTGTTTTCAGCTCTGAAGCTGTTAAAACCTCCATCGCTTCACTTCAGTCAGCTTATCTACCCCGTTTCCCCTTCACAAATGTGACTTCGCCACTGCCACCAAGTGTAGATTATTTTCGACCAGTTTGTGTGTTGTTCACAAAGAAACATTTTAAGTGCCACACTCTCTCCACGACAAGAAAATGTCAGTTCGTAATCATGTTTTAGACCCATTTATCTTGGTCGTTAAACGGTTAAACCATTCTTGGATATTTTTCACAGATACGAGGAACTAAATAAGATACTTCTGCACTGAAAACCTATCTTTAGAAGATGAGTAAAGCCAGTCGTTTGAAGCTAAAATTTAATTAATGTTGTAGTTTATATCGCACGCAATCGTTGCCACGAAATACTAACCATCTGTTATTACGTTTCTAGTTCCAAGAAAAGTTTTTATCCAAACAGGCTAATCCACTGCCGAAGCGTGCCGGAGAAGACGATGTTAGTTATTTTGTTGCGTTGAATCGGCCTGCCCTTCCTGGCGCATTGATTCAGGGGCAACCAGTTTATTTCTGGATTTCCTCGAAAGGAAAACTTGTTTCTGTGGCGACGGAAGGAATTATATTATGTTCATGCCAAACACGTTAGCGAACTCGGAAAGGCTTGGGAGAAGTTGGTCGGAGTGAAGTCCCGAATACGGCGTGAACCTGGTGTACATTAAGTCCGATATAAAATAAGAATTCCTGTTCGTTGGAAATATTTATTGTACTGTAAAACGCAATGCAAATTTTTATACTTCCGCAGGCTTTAAAATGTTTCCAGAAACACATTTGGAAATTTTGTTATGTTAATATTTGAAGTGATCTCCCACGCAAGAAACAAAAAAAAGGTACCTCTGTTTAGTCATTTTGTTTCCTTCACTGAGATCTCAGGTTCAATGCCAGTACTCTGCGTAATTGCAGAAGGACTCGTTCTTGTTCTTAATATTGCCATTTACGTAATCAGGGAGAATTTTTGAATATGTAGCCTCTAATTTAGTTGAAATCTTTTTTCTCAACTAATATTTTTGTAAAGTAATGCAAAGAAATGTTGCATTTATCATGTCATCTTATAATTTATTTGCGGAAGTTTTGCACATTTTTCGAGCAAACTCCCAAAAACTTCCTAGTACTGTGAGAAACGAAGCTAAAAAGCTTTTCATTATCCTTCATTGGGCAAAATAAAAAATCTCAGGCGAAATACAAGTAATTACAGGACAAATACATACAATTTCGTCGAAATAAGTTATATGGAAATTAAATTAACAACTTTCTAATGTTTTCCCTGGACAGGATTTCGAAGAGTTTAAATGAGGGAAGTCAATAATGAGTGAGTTAAGAGATTTGGGTGGCACTTAACAGCGAGGTCATGAGAGCCGATGAGAGTAAAGCGAGGTGAGTATGGAGAAGCACCGGAATAAGGAACGGGGGAAATGGGAGATCCCCGAGAAAACCCGCCGATCAGCGGCATCATCCAGCACGATTCCCACATGCGAAAATCCGGGAGCGACCTTGCTGGTAATTGAACCCGGTTCGCCTCGGTGGGAGGCGAGCAAGCTGACCGCTCAGCCACCGCGACCCCAAGGAAGTCAGTAAGTAACATTAATAACTGTACTAGTTCTGTTATTTTATTCACCAATTAATTCTAAACGCCTGTAATTTTATTTGATTGAATGCAGTAATATAACATTATTTTTAATGGTTGTTATTTACATCGAAAGATTATACGCAGAAAATTTGAAGACACAAATAGTTCGTGGGTACAAAGGACTCCGAATCTCTGGACTGCGGAATGGATGGCAGTAAACGATTCATAGTTTAGGTTTGATAAATCAAAACCTTAAGGCACGTGTACGATTGGGAGAGGATGTTAGGTATAGTTTCATGAAAATCTCATGGTTTTTTAAAATATTTTTAATGGGTATTACGTACAGATATTCAGGGAAGTAAATAATGCGAGTTAAATCACCATAGTTTATGGTATTCCAAATAGGCGTAGTAAAGAAGGTTTTGATAAAATCGTTTTGTCACCCCAGTGCTCTAATTCTGATCATCGCTAACGTTAGATTTTGAACAACCGGATGCGGTCATTAAGTATCTCCACATAGCGAACCAACAGAAATTTTTTAACCAAGGTTTTCTTAAAACCTACTTCTTACTAATTCATAACAGGTGTGATTCTCATATAGGGCCTTTTTTTTTTTGTAAAGCTACAAGTATATTAGCCATTCTGTTTTTCAATTTGATTGCGTATATTTAGTGAATAATATAAATAAATAATTTTGTGATATTAAGTTCTTCAGAATTTCCTGAGATGTTAGTATTTTAAATTAAAATCTTTGAGTAAAGGGTCGTCACTCACGTGTTTGTGCACACGCGCAACAGACTGTCATAAGCGACGGTACTGGAAAATGAATGAGTATAAAGTCTGTACACGCAGTATGTACGTTATGAGTGTCCTTGGACCGAGCCTGACGTTAGCATTGACCGTGAACTTTGCGTGCTCACAGGTCAGCTCTGCAGTCGCGGCCACAACTCTTCCAGATTTATGTTATTTACAATTCGTTGACAATGGCAATATTTCTTCGTGCCCATGCCACTGAAGTTCAAGTCAACAGCGCCGGAGTTTAAGACATTGGAACTGTCAGTGTGTGTTACCTCACATTCTGTGATCACGTTCATGTCAGTTTTTTAATGCGTATGCTCGTGACTTTATGTGACTGCGACTTATTGTGTGTGTGGCGAACGTCTTGCTATAAACATTTTCTAAATAACTTAATTTTAAATAAATCTGACTATCGAAAGTTTGAAGAAAAAAACTTTTACAGTTTAGATTTAGTTAAGATTGTGTTAAAGCAATACATTTTTAAAGTTACTTGCAAAATTGTTACATCACTCAACGGATTAAAAATATTATTATTGAACCCATAAGTACAATTATACCAAAATATTTAATTTCAAAATGTTGAGAATTTTGAAATATTTTTTTATATTTAAACAATAAATAACTAGTGGTATAAAATTATTTCCGCGGTTATCCCAGCTGATTTAAAAGAGAGTCAAAATCAATCCGTAGTTATTCGGTGGTTTAAAAAAAATTTGATTAAAAGATATATAAATAACTGTTTAAAAATAAATTGTACCTAATTTATTATGTATCACTTATTATTTAAAAACACCTGACGCACTTTTAACAAGCGGCTGTTGAACTCATCATTCAGTAGCTATTCAATTCTTATAATATAATTATATGAGAATTGATTGTGTTTTGCATGATATCATTAACAAAATAATTGTTTATTGAGTATATTGCTGGAATGCTGTTTACACTAAGTGTTCTAATTAATAAAATGACGCAGTTTGTACAAAAATTAAAGAATATAAGCTGTGTCTCAATGCACTTACTTACAAATTTGCCAATGAATATTCTGAGTTACGTCAGTAGATAGAAATAGTAGGTCCGAGAGCAAGAGATGGGGGCTGAGTATCGGAGGATCGACCGCCATTTTTGATCCACCATCTTAGATGACGTCCCAGATGACATCTTGGATTCCATTAATTTGTTTCCTTCTGCAATATTTTTTCCATCCGCCATCTTGTTTCCATCTATCATCTGGTTTCCAGCCACTATCTTGTTTCCATCTGCTGTCTTGTTTCCGACCGCCATATCGTTTTCGCGCACTATCTTGTATCTCAATTACTCACCTTCGCATCTGTCGCATGTGCTCCACATGCAGTAGTTATCTCGTCGTCCGCTAGAATGCATCATCGATCCCGGTAATGTTGTTTATTGCTGCTAGAGTGTTCCACTCTACTTCGTTCGACCCCGCTATCTTGTTTCCACTTGTCCATCGTTCAACTTTCGCATGCTAGAGGCACTGGTGTCGCTCTCACTCGGCAGCCATGTTGTTTCTAGAGTTCGTCGCTAGGGGCACTGTTTTTTTTACTTAATTTTCGCAAAGCTCAAAATATCAGACACCTTAAACCACTCGGCTATCGGGATATGTACTGGGCCAAGGGTGTCTAAGAAGTACATAAAATATCATGTGTATGGGAAAAAAAATATATATATCTATAATAATGTAGGTTTTCGTAGTAATGATGATTCCAGAATAAGAATTTGTAATAATAATAATATTTTCAATCACTTTTCTTAACATATTTTTATTTTATTTCAAATTGTAAAAATATGTACGTAAATATTAAAATAATATTTTTTTAAAGGCATTACCTCTTTTTTACTTAATTCATTGCATTTTTAATTAGTTTCTTATTTTCATATAATTTTTCCATTAAAGACATTTCTTTTGTGTTAGTGATCGATCCTTCGGTTTGGAACTGCTCTTCCATGCTGAAGACGTAAGCAAAAAACCCTGCAATACACCAACAAACATGATTAATAATGTTGTCATGGCAGGTTGACAGCAATTATGCAAAAAATGTTTGGGGTAAAGCTAAACTTTATAAAAAAATACATATTTGCAAACAAAACCGGAGTATACAAAACCCTGCCACCAATTAACCTTAAATATATTATCCCGAGTATACTTGTTCACGTTTGACATGTTGCAGAATAAGTAGAATCATCGTCGTTGATGTGTAAGTCCAGAAGCTAGCGCCAAAACACAGAGCACTTTTCCTTGGTCAAAACCATTGTTTGCTACTGACACACAAACTGTTTTAATAATTGGTTTGTTTATTGTGCCATGGATTTAGTGCACCTCTTTTAATATGTTCCAAAGTGACACTTGTATAAAAAAATCGTAAGTGCATTTCGCACCACAAATTTATTATTTTGCGAAATGTTAATGTTTACGTTAATCGATTAACTATGTAGCAATTTTGTGTAAAATAAAAATTACAAAATTTAGCTATTACAAAATATATTAAACATTATGAAATAAAAGTGTTCAACTGTTATGTGACTTATTTTTAAATATGCAATAAGCTAATGTCTTGGTGTAGCATATGGAATTACATATTTAAGGCAATGGACAAATTATTTATTTGTGAATACGAATATATTTTTTTACTATCACATTACTTGCAATTTTACTGTCAATAAGTATAGTAATGAACCGTTTGTGTACACACGACGGAGTTACATACCAGAAGAAGAGAAGGAAGACTGCAGTATAGTGCCTATCAACGATTGGCTGCATTGCTAGGGACTCCTGTGAATCGGACGCTTTGAAGTGAACTAATGGGGACTCTGACGCCCTATCACGGAAGTCACTTCACCTGGACACAAGTTAATCACATAATGTAAAAAAATTGTATTAAAAAAATTATACACAAAATATTTGTCACGTGGTCAGAAATGCTCACCGCTTGTATTAGCGTGGAGATGCGGACGTTTCCTTATGGCCATACAGACAAGACCCCCAAGCCAACTCGAGATACAACTCCAGGAATTGACAGGACCTGCGACTGTGCCCAGCGGTAACCTATTATAGGGCTCTTGGGTGTCAAAAACATATACGCTAACAAAATACATAACTTTTAATTATCTTGGTTACTTACTTTCAAAGAATTTACAACACGTTGAAAAATCGCAGTCGGTGCTGAAATGCTCCGCTGCTCGTTGACAGGCTAAGCTGGAACCTTTGGTGAGGGGACTTGACGCACTGGCTGCCAATCACTGCACAAAATAAAATAAACGTAGTTAATTACTTTGCATTTTAACATGTACACACGACAAAAAATTATACAGCAGTTAGTTAAATTAAAATACCAATCTGTAACAAAAAAACTATTGATCTCGTTGCCAAAATTAATTTAACAAGTTAATAAAAGTTTACTTTAAAACATAACATACTTTCGCGAGTAAAAACTCGAAGCAAAATGGAAGGCAACAGTAATTTCCCAAACTCTCTCACTAAATGCAAAATGACGACGAAGAAGAAGGGTACTCAGATATGCGCAACGGGAAGCCCTGATATTGGAGTGAGTGAATTCAGCACGCTCCATCTTTTATAAAACACAGCCAAGGGGTGGGCAGGCACGGATTTATACAAGGGAAATAGTACCTATTAGTTACCATAGCATTTTTGCTGTCAACTTCCACTCCTTCCCATCTTACTTATTTTGACAGAAACTATGTTAAATATAAGGTAACGAATTTGGCCAGGCATTTTTATTGGTTGACTTCCCCTCCCTACCTACTTACTTTCTCATATACTATGTAGGGATGGTAGCAGTAGAAAAATACCAGGTGAATTTGGAACAAACAAATCAATTGACGTCAGAGGCAAGGGCGCCCCTTACCCCTCCTTCCCAGCAACATGTAACCATAACTATTATTTAAAAATAAAACATATTGTTTCAATAAAATGTTTAATTTATAAAATATTAAATATTGGAATGCTACCATAGATAATACCTCACTTTTCATACCAAACTAATCGTAAAGGGAATTACAGTAGAATGTAATTTCAGTTTCAGAAATAATTGATTGATCTCGAGACACCTGCCGGCCAGGTACAGCGAGTCGGAGCAACGCAGCGCGACAAGGGACCGTGCATGCGCTATCTCTGACGTCGGCATGGAACTTCTACGTCACAGCATTGCGTGGCCTGAAACCAAGCTGCATGACCTCGCAGCGCGGATGAGACCAAGCTGCACTGCCTCGCAGCATGGCGTGAGACCAAGCTGCATGGCCTCGCAGCGCGGCGTGGGACCAAGCTGCACCGCCTCGCAGCATGGNCGCCGTCACAGCATTGCGTGGCCTGAAACCAAGCTGCATGACCTCGCAGCACGGTGTGTGACCAAGCTGGACGGCCTCACAGTGCAGCGTGAGACCATGCTTCACGGCCTCACAGCACGACATAAGACCAAGCTGCACAGCCAAGCAGCGCGCGGGGCAACGCCATGTGGGAGCGTGGCAAGAAGAATGCAACTCCAGTACAAAAAAAACATTAAATTATTTCACCTGGAAAAATAAACTTAGCCTCTAGTCCAGATGCATTCAAAGGGTCTTGAAAACAGTTCTCCATCAGATTGCATTGCATTGCTATTCTTGTGTAAAATAATGGGAATAATAGAGATATTGAATTTCCTGCTTCCCCAGAAATTACACCATATGTGCTAGGAACTATGTATCGTTCTACACAGGAAAACACTACATGATCATCGGAGTCAGTATACAAATAATATTCCCTTTCTGTTAATTTTGAACTGGTACTGTACATATGTCAAATGCTGTGGGGCTTGTAATCTACTGAGGTATAACTACATCTATGTTTTTTAAATATATATAAGTGATGGGAACATAAACAAAAGTTCCCTGAACCATAATAACGCAGCTCAGGTAGGCGGGCTCGTTAATATGTTACGTGTCTGAAAAAAAAAACACATTTTCTAAACTATGGTTTTTATAGTGCATATGCACATACAGTAAATCAATGTATAATGATTCACACATTGAAACACAGTTCTATTCGCGGGTTTATGAAAAATAACCACATGTATTTGGTTGTTTCGTGTATCTTAAGTTATCATTAATTTACTGGCTAAATTAAACTGTTGTCTATATTTTATATGTAAATAATTTAAATGGGCATGTTACTAAGAAATACGCGCAAGGATGTGGTTCGTTGTCCCTTTGATTTAATTTTATTTGCATGAACATAGATCATTAGCAGAGTCTCAGAAAAGTCGGAAGTAGACATGAACGGAATATTATAGGCAGCACTCCTATGTCGCAGCAAGCAACAGTTCGTAATATACACGGACATAGATGGGGAAAGATTTACACATGATGTAAAACAAGACTAGAGGAGGATTTAAGTAATCGTCTTAGAAAAAAAAAGGGTGGGAGGCTGTTTTTTGTGTAGCATTTGAAACTTAGCAAATTACAATGTTTATACCCTTTCGGCATTGTAAGCAATTTTGTTGCATTTTCTGTGTTACTTATGTGAATTATTCTGTAAATACGTACCTCGCATTAAAAAAAAGTTACAGGGATATTTTTTTTTCAATGCATTTTATGGTTGTCCTACATTTCGTGATATTGTTGAAATTTGGTTGCATTCTATATAGTAACTCGTGATGCTACTCCCCATCTGTGGTGTACAGAATGGTTCCTAGGGTTTACAGTTAATGTTTATGGCACAGACTATAGGGTGCCTTGTAGGTTGAGAATATATCACACAATGACTTCATCAGGACTTCTTAGTTTTGAACAGGTTTATTTAAAGGGAATTAACTTACATATTCCTGGCACTGTTGCGGGACTTTATACATACTTATTGCCGAGGATTTACTCGTACATTAACGCGCTGCGAGTTCAAGGCCTGAAGGGCTGGTTACACTGTTCTGGCTACATTTACGATGTTGTAGGGGCATTAGGTGTCAGGGCAGCTCCCTGAACGACGACGGGGTTACTTATCTGCACATGTTGCGTGGTAGTTGTTCCGGCAGTTGAGGTCTGGTGAGTTGGATGGCCCAGATACGTTCTGGCAGTTGATGAGGTCTAGTTAACTGGATGGCCCTGTTAAAGGCCTTCTGTGTTGGCTTGTTGCAAGCAGCTGGGTTCCTCTTGACGTGGTGCTTCTCGGTGAAGCTCACCACTTGCTCCCGTTCTTGGCATAGGGTAGTAACTGACTGCTTATTACCCTACCATGTCCAGGTGAGGGACCCATGTGGGCCCCCACTCATAATTTGCGGCTATGGGCTGCACTGGACAATCCCACTATCTCGACATGGCACTTCTTGGTGAAGTTCACCACTCGGCTCCACCTTCTCGGTGCATTGTAACTGACTGACTAGTTGTAACTGACTAACTGGTTGTAACTAACTGGTTGTAACTGACTGATAACTAACCGGCTGACTCGCGTCCCGACATGGTGACACTAATCGTCCGACGTGACTCTGGCAACTGTCTCTGATTCTGCTCTGAATGTCGCGTCCCGATTTGGCTGACCCCTTAGTGTCGCAACTGACTACCTGCGCATTTCGAGGTGGCAGTACCGAACTTCATGCCATATGCTGCTCGTTGCTTCGACTGACGGACGTTGCTGGGTTCCGAGATCCCCGCCTAACTCTCTCGGCGCGGCTGACCTCTCTATGCGGTGATAAAGAAATGTTTCCTCTGTCCAGTAATAATCAACTGACTCTCCACTGCTGTACTGCTGAACAGATCTACTGATATATTGTTCCCCACCATCCTCGCAACAGGGCTTATATTCTTTCTCGTCTCCCTCTCTAATTTCCTACATGTGTCTCTCTTCTTGGGAGAAGGGGGTGGGCAGAAGACGCAGTATAACAAAGCTTTTAACTCGTCCCGTGGCTCGTGATGGTTTAAGGGGAGGGGTATGGTGGCACCCTTTCCAAGCTTGTCAGCTGTTTCTCGGTGCGTGTTTTCTGACTTCAGGCGAAATACGCCTGACTATCTCGTAATTTCTCGGTGTTTACAAATTTCACGGGGCTTGCTAGGGTGTAGGAGGAGGGTGGGTGGGAGGCCTACGTTGCAGCGACCCTGTGTAATGGTCTGCACATGCTGTACCTCTCAGCTTGACCTTGGGGTTGCGTAAATGGGCGGCATGTGTTTTCCGAAGCCCCTAGACTGGTTTAAGCTGGTGGGTGTGAAAAGGGGGGGATTAGTGTCAGTGCTGCTTCTAATTAATACTCCTAATTACACCACACATCAACTCCTCTCTCGTCTTTCCGGCGCTGACACACTTTGTGCCAAAATCTCGCTTTTGGTTTTTGGTTGCATATCTGTAGTGCTAACCTTGTCTATATTCGCGCTGCCTCGTCTCTGGTGTGGGTTTATCTCGACGTGTTTTGCTCGCGCAGCTTGTCCCATGGACTGGAAAGCTGTGACTTCCCCTCGCTTAGACTTTCTCCCTTCGCGGTCTTCGCTTTCCCTAAGCTGGTTGCCCCGCTGTCGTCACTCCAGGGCCCGTGCGTCCCCAAGGTTAACAGGCGTGCCCCTGCCTGTAAAAAGGGTCTAACACTCCATCTCTGCGGGTTACAAAACACAAGGCGTTTATTTAAAAAAAGCTGACTGACTTTTACCTGGGTTATATTTCTGCTGTCGACTGCATGTTACAGTACAGTGTAACGCCTTGCTACATATTTCAACTCGCAAAAAAAAACAATACATAGGGCGATACACTTCTCGGACATTCTTACCTTACAAAGCTTCTTACATGGTTACACACATTTGTACAGGGTTACAATTTACAGGGACACAATTATACAAAATGATGTACAGTGATCTATCAAGATAACTACACTTCTACCTTAGTCGTTCTTCTGTGCTTCGGTAACCTGGTAAGTCGGAGACATTCTTGATGTATGCAAACAAAACAGTTGGCTAATGGCCGGTATATTTTGCAGCTGTCTGACTTTACCTTTTGGTGACAAGTATTTACTATTCCGTCGGCGCGTAGAATGTAAAAATAAAAAAAACCTCTTATCTCCTAGGCTGGGAAACTGTTCCGGAGTTCACACTAATGTCTGGCGGCACTCTGCCGGTTTTTGACTAATGGTCTTGTAATAACACACAAAGCACACTGACTCATGGTACGTTTTACTATTACGACGACTCACAGGCCCTGGAAAGAAAAAAATAAGACCCTTATCTTCAACTTTCAGCTGTTGCCCGCGGTTGCCTTTGGGGCAAATGTAAACATCACCTCTCTGGGAAAAAATTAGAAACACATTCGACTTGGGTTGATGGCCTATATTGGTACCTTGTAAATTAAATTAAATTACACTCAGTCACACTTAAGTGTGGCATCTACCCATCTTTCGGCTGAATTCCCCAACTTCACAGGTCACACTGTTAACAGTTTGTCACACTAGGTTTGCGATGCACTTAGGTTGGCTGGTCGGGTGTACTGTCCTAGTTGTCTAAGCAGGCGACATGGGTACACTTACCCACAGACTGTCTCTTTCGGCTGAGGGTGGCATCTTCTTGCGCCTCGCACTGTGAATCTGGGTGAGCCTGGACAGCTGTAATGAGGGTGAGATGGATTCATTTTTTTCCTCTCGTACTGTTGACATCTCTGAACTGCTGCATTGCAGGCTAGTTCTTGGTCGGTGCATTTCGCTTATCGCCTACTGTCTGTTCTGCATCCACTTTCTTCTCGCACGCACTTGTTTCTTCACTTTCCCTTTCCGTCTTCGTTCTCGCGTCTCCTTTCCACTCATCTTCCCGTGAGGTATACTTTTCTGGCCCGGTATTTCTTATCGCTCGGCGGCGCTGTGGCTCGGGTGTATAATCGCCCGGCTCTCCACACTTCGTATCGGCTTGCACATTGGCGTCGTTATCTCTCCACTCGGCTTGTATTAACTTAGATAGCGCATGGCGCTCGGGTGTATTGAAGTAGATAACACGTAGGACTGTGTTGCTTCGCGGCGTTTATTGCTTTTTCCAGATATTTTCCTATCTTGGGTCACTGTCTCTTGACCTAGTGACCCACTGCAGGCCATTATTTTCGTGTTTCCCATTTCTGAGCATTTGTGGCCCGATAAGCGTGTCTCACCGGCGCATCTCTTATCCTGCCTGGCTGCGCGGTTATGTAACCGTCCACCTGCCTACTTCTCCCGTCATTGACATTGGCCCTCGTTCAGGGCAATCATGACCTCATTATCTTATCGCCCAGCACGGTATTTCATCCCTGACCGCCGGACCTATCCCAAATCATTTCGCACTGTGTAGCGGAAATGACCTCGCATTTTACCAGCATTTCTGCTATTCGCTACTCTCGTCGCTAATCTCTGCCTCGCTTCGTCTTCGCCCTTCGCTCTCTCGTTCGCACTCACTCGCTCGTCGTCCCTCGTCGTCTGTCGCAATTTTCACTATTGTCCATCCTCCAACGGGCTGTTGTGGCCTACTTCTTCGCTAACTGCTCCTCGCTAAACGCCGTCCGTTCTCTCGCTCGAATGTGCTTATACGCTCGTCCTCGACATTTCCGAGTTTGTCGGCCTAGTACCCTTGCCTTCTCTAGTGCGAATTGGTCGTTAGGCGCCAAAGGGTTTGAGACTACCTTAAGTATTTGGTTCATCCTGCATAGCTCGGTAATTCGGTATGGTTCAGCCTGACTAGTTCGACAATCTGGTATAGGTGAGACCCCTTTTCTCGGGTATTTCTGGTTCTTGATTCGGTCTCTTAAGACTTATCTATGCCCCACGTTATGAAGTCATTTTACTCATGATGCTACTCCCCATCTGAGGTGTACCGAATGGTTCGTAGGGTATACTGTTAATGTTTATGGCGCATATTATAGGATGCCTTGTAGGTTTAGGGTATATCACACAATGACTTCATCACAACTTCTTAGTTTTGAAAAGGTTTATTTAAAGGGAATTGACCTACACATTCCCAGTACTGTTGCAGAACTTTATAAATACTTACTGCCGAGGATTTACTCATATATTAACGTGCTGCGAGTTCAAGGCCTGAAGGGCTGGTTACACTGTTCTGGCTACCTTTCCGATGCTTTAGGGGCATTAGGTGTCAAGACAGGTCCCTGAGTGACGACGGGGTGACTTATCTGCACATGTTGCGTGGTAGTTGTTCCGGCAGTTGAGGTTTAGTGAGTTGGATGGCCCAGATATGTTCTGGCAGTTGATGAGGTCTAGTGAACCAGATGGCCCTGTTAAACGCCCTCTGTGGTTGGCTTGTTGCAAGCAACTGGGATCCTCTTGATGTAATGCTTCTCGGTGAAGCTCACCACTCGCTCCCATTCTCGGCATAGGGTAGTAACCGACTGCTTACTACCCTACCACGTCCCAGCGAGGGACCCTGTGTCGGCCCCCACCTGTCCTTCGTGGCTACAGGCAGCACTGGACAATCCCACTATCACAACATGGCACTTCTCGGTGAACTTCACCACTCGACTCTGCCTTCTCGGTGCATTGTAACTGACTGACTGGTTGTAACTGACTGATAACTGACTGGCTGACTCGCATCCCGGAATGGTGATAATACTCATCCGATGTGACTCTGATAACTGTCTCTGACTCTGCCCTGCGTCTCGCTTCCCGATTTGGCTGACCCCTTAATGTCGTGACTGACTATCTGCGCATTCCGAGGTGGCAGTACCGAACTCTACGCCACATGCTGCTCGTTGCTTCGACTGACGGATGTGTCGGGGTTCCGATATCCCGGCCTAACTCTCTTGGCGTGGCTGACCTCTCTCTGCGGTGATAACGAACTGTTTCCTCTGTCCAGTAATAATCAACTGACTCTCCACTGCTGTACTGCTGAACAGATCTACTGACGTACTGAAATCCACCATCCCCGCAAAGGGGCTTATATCCTTTATCGTCTCCTTCCTCAATTTCCTACACATGTCTCTCTTGTTGGGAGGAGGGGGGTGGGTGGAAGGCGCAGTATAACGAAGCTTCTAACTCGTGCTATGGCTCGTGATGG